>JANIJG010001101.1:253250-303828 GCA_024611175.1 Megaceryle torquata | reverse complement strand
CAGGCTGCTCTCCAGACACTTACCCCCAGTCTGTAGCACTGCAGGGGGTTACTGTGGCCACAGTGTAGGACCCTACACTTGGTCTTGTTAAACCTCATATTACTGGCCTCAGCCCATTGACTCATCCTGTCCAGGTCCCTCTGCAGCATCTCCCAATGTTCCAGCAGATCAACACTTGCCCCCAGCTTGGTGTCATCTGCAAATTTACTAACAGTACTCTCAGTCCCCTCATCCAGGTCATCAGTAAAGATATTGAATAGAACTGGGCCCACTACTGATCCCTGGGGGACACCACTGGTCACTGGACACCAACTGGATGCAGCACCATTCACAACCACTCTCTGCACCCTGTCATCCACCCAGTTTTTAACCCAGCACAGAGTGCACCTGTCCAAGCCATGGGCTGCCAGCTTTTCCAGAAGGATGCTGTGGGAGACTGTGTCAAAGGCTTTGCTGAAGTCTAGGTAGACCACATCCACAACCTTCCCCTTGTCTACCAGACGCGTCACCCAGTCATAGAATGAAATAAGATTGGTCAGGCAGGACCTTCCTTTCCTAAACCCATGCTGGCTGGGCCTGAGCCCCTGGTTGTCTTGTACGTGCCAGTTGATGGCACTCAGGATGATCTGCTCCATAACCTTGCCAGGCACTGAGGTCAGGCTGACAGGGCTATAGTTTTCTGGATCCTCCTTTTGGCCCTTCTTGTGGATGGGTGTCACACTGGCCAACCTCCAGACCCATAGACTAGTTAGGATCTAAGTGGCACAGCAGGTCACTAACTACTTCCTCCTGGATTTCAGGAGGGATATTCTGCTCCCCGTGCCTGCCTACCAACTCAGGAGCCCAGTTGCCCTGAGGATAGTCAGTCTTTTTGTTAAAGACTGAGGCAAAGAAGATGTTGAGCACCTCAGCCTTTTCCTTGTCTTTCATTACTATGTTCCCCCCTTCATCAAGTAAGGAATGGAGATTTTCCCTGCCCTTCCTTTTGTTATTAATGTATTTATGAAACCACTTCTTATTATCCTTGACAGAATTGGCAAGCTCCAACTGAATGCTTCTTTTAGAAATAAAAAAGGGACATAAACAGGAAAAATGATGGAAACTCAGCTGAATACAGCTGGAGAAGAGATGATGACAGGAGAATAAAAAACTCCTCCAGAAATTCCTACAATGGGAGCAATACAGACAGGAAAACAACGTAGAAACACCATAGGTGGACAAACTTTGTTCTGTCAAATTAACTGCCACTATCTCTCCTCTGATAGATCACACGCGCTTGTGCAAAGTGAGCTCAGAGTGAGGATGTGTACTTCCTGCCTGGGGGCCTGCTCTGACCCACATCTGCACCAGCTCTTCTCCCCAGACGTTCACACCTGACTTTTCCTCTCTCCTGATAACCATGTGTTATAGCCCATCTTTTCCATTCAGGCGGTTTAGGCTCCCTTCTCTACCAGTCTCCTGCAATTAGTTCCTGAAATCCTCTGAGGTCTCCCAGTGACATTTTCCCTTCAAATTCCAACTCTATATCCCTCATCTCTGCAAGTCACACCAAACTCTGCACTAGGGACCTCAGCTCCCCATTATGCTCATGTACAGCTAGCAAAAGGGATGTAAGGGCCAGAGTTTCTGCTCTGCAGACGGGTGCTGTATCATGGAGTGTGCAATCACTCAGTCATTTCCCATCTACACACAGGATGATCATCACTGTTTAGCTGGGAAGTGCTTAGGTGACAAGGAATTCAACAGGACACATGAAAACAACTTTTATAGACTTTACTGAAAAACCAATAACAGAAAATGCGCCAACACTCATACCTAGTGGTGTAACAGGAGAATGCAGTTTACTTACTGTAATTCCTGTAACAAATACTGCATCTAGATGCTTACTAAAGGAGAAAGGTCCAATATGACAAGTCCAAACATCTACTAGTATCTTTGCAAAAAAATAGAAAAATCACTATTTTTTTTTTTAAAGACTTTAACTACTTTTCAAAAGTGCTTAGCATTCATCTGTTAAACCCACATTCTTTTTAGTTTTTACTACAAATATTAGCAAAGTTTCATTTTCCACAGAAAGAATGAAATTTTTCTTTTTTGAACTGAAGCTATTTCATGGACACTATCTTAACAGATCAAGTCGCCATTGTGATAAAAACCTCAGGAATTGTGCCCTGAATACATTATATGACAACACGAAAAAAAGCCAAACCTAAAACCACTCCTTGTATTGCAGCAACACAACGGGTTAAATAATATATTAGATTATTTTCTCCTCACTTATTTTATACTTCTGTTTCTCTTCCCATGTTGCATTTGATGTGACCATGGATTCCGCTCGTCCTTAGTCTCACCCCAAGAGAGGTCTTGTTTTCCTGCCCTAAAGGAGTGCAAAGCTGGCTGTGGGCACTTAAGGGAGTGAGATTTCCCCCACCAACTTTATGACTGAACAGAACATGTTCACAGTCAAGTTCCTATATAAGGTGGCATAGGGTTAGGTCATCCTTCTCTGCTCTGTCCCTAGGCAACCTCTCTCTCATTAGAGCAAGAGGCTGCCCCTTGAAATGTTAATCTCTCATTGCTTTTGCCTTACCATGCGTTTTAGCAGTAATTTCTTTCTAGCATAGGAGCTGGTAGTTACAAGAGGCTGTCAGAATGTGAAACTCTTTCATCTTGTTCATGACACAATATATACTCCCAGTATTGTCTGGTCTGGCTTCACTTCTCTACATCTCACAGGATTTTTAGTTGCTCAGCTTAATTATGTCCTCTTTCTTTTTGACCACCTCAGCTTTGCCTCTGTATATTAAACCAGGATGCTCCTCATCCTGATGAACCTGCTGACACAGCCTGCCAGAAAAAGGAGAGTCTGAGGCAGAAGAAAGACTGCCATCACCACCATCCAGCTAATAGTTTAGCTTTACTACAGACTTACCCTCCTTGCCCTGCTCCTGAAAGGAAGTGCTGATATTAACCAAGAGGTGCTCAGGAGCATCTCCCAAGCTTTTCAAACTGCACAGCAGAGCCCAAGGCTTGCTGATTTGTCCCTGACCTTCATTAGAGAGCTTAGTGGGGAGTATAAAGCTCAAAGTAGAGCAGTTTAGAGTAGAAGGAAGTTACAGTTCAAAGCCAAGCCCAGAGGTGGCCTTACACACAAGAATGTAAACACACTATTTTTATTTACTGGTACTTTTACATTTCTCTTGACTTCTACTCCTTCCATGTATTTTTATCCCTATGTTCTTTTCCCTAATCTTTATGCATAGACATTAACCTCCTAGGAAGGAGAACTCTTTAAGAGCATAAGTTTTCTTCTGTAGTTAAGTTTATCATTTAAACTATTTTAAAGATCTATTCTTGAGTACTCACCCTAGTACCAGTACAAAATTCAACCTTGTTAAACAACTTCCATCCATCAGCACCTTGCGGGGGTCTCAGTGTTTCTGAGACACTGATGATGTCCCAGTAAGCTCAGACCAGTTATGAAGTCACCTGCTGTTATGTCACAGGGGTGCATGATTCATCTGAATCACACACTGCAACAACCTGAATCTGGGCAACTACTCAAGGACAGAAATTGTGTTTGCAAACAACATGGAACACCTGCAAGAGCCTTTTCTCTGAATAGATACAAGCAAGATAATCCCCTGGGAGAAACAAAAAACCTCAGCTAGAGCCTCTGCTCATATTTAAGATCAGCCCAAGATTGTTATCATACATCAAGCACCCCTCCCCACTTCAACGCTTAGGTTGCAGTGAAAAGTTCTCAGCTGTGCTTGAGGCACAGATTGTCTGATGTATTAATTTTAGTAGCAGAAGCTTTAAAAATGGAAAACAAGCAAATGTTTACTAACTCATACTAACTGGAAATCCATTAAAATGTTGGGAAATGGTTTCACATTTCAGCTTTCTTGGTCTTAATCTCCAATTTAATCCTTCTTCTGAGATTAAGCCAGCTCTACAGACCACAGAGATGGCTGTGCTATCAGGAAAGCTGTGTTCCTTTCATTGTAGGGTTGTTTAGGGTAAAATCCTCTTGTACCAGACTCCAAGACAGGTGTTTGGAGGATGTAATTGCAGATAAAATTTCTGCATTGCAGCTGGAAGCATCTTTCTGTGCTCAGCAGACCAGGCATATGTGCACATAGGTGAGCTCAAAGCTTCCTGTAGGATCTGAATTAGCCCACTGGCAGCAGGACACTACTGAGAACAGGATACAGATGGGGGTTACATGTGCAGCCACCACCTGTATATAAAAAGCCTGTTTACTTGCATCAAAGGCATGTAGCTTCCTGCCTTACAACCTCTCTGATGAGGAACATGCTATGCAGAACAGAAGTACTACAGGGGTTTTGTTGTGCCTCATTTGAACTGTATGAGAATTTTCTCATTAATACAAACCCTGTCCCTTCCTCTCTGGAGAGAGGCAAACAGTCTGTTTCAAGGAGCTCTAAATCCTCTTACTATCAACACATGAGAAAGGAATATTTGTCATGAATCATACAAGCCTTACCAGTGATTAAGTAACTTGCAGATAGGCTGTTAAAGATCATATGAAGATGCACATTCTTAGATTGTTTGTATTTGTTCTAACAGCTGGATGAGTGCTTACAAATTGAGGCAGAATCTGTCCCATGTAGGCTTAGCTAAACCTCTAACGGTTCTGGCAATACTTTCAGAATAGAAAGAGTAAAGCTTAACTGTGCATTCTTTCTTCTTTAAAGGAACTGTACTTCTTTTTCTGTTTATTTCCTCCCCTTCATGGCCTGCAATTACTTCTCAATGATTAGAAATACTTCCTTCTTTATTGATTTTCTATTTACTATATAGGAGGGTTTTTTATAGACTTTCTCCTCCAAAGCCCCCTTAGCTTTGCTTCTCCTGTTAAATTCAATTTTGTGGATCACTTTAGAGAGGGATAATAGCAATACTAGATCTTGGAACCTCAATGATGGATACCTTAGAAGAAGTTTATTGCACTGATAAATATAACACCAATCTCACTTAGTGTCTAAACAAAAAATAACTTCCCTGGAGTGGTGGTCTTGACACAACATTCCTCCCCCAAGCCAAGACTTAGGCATAAGGGGATGGCTTGAGAGTATTTTAAAGACATCTTTGCTGTCTAGGGTTGCAGCTGTCTATATGCTCAGAAGGACACAGCATCGCACAGTGCCAGATGGCCTTTTCTTCTCCTTCAGCAGCACCTGAGATGAGGGTACAGATGGCCAAACTCTCACTTGCTAGGGAGGAATAGCCCAGAGGCAGGTGTGTGCAGAGCATTGCTTCTTTGCACTGCCTGTGTGGAAGAGGAGAATTTACAGTATGGGGGTTGAATGTAAATAATCTAGTTTAAGCAAACTTATAGCACTTGCAGTTTTTCTTGAGAAAATCACCCTGTGACATTCAGAATATTACTTTGGCTCATACTTGCAGCTAACTCAGTAAAAAAGAAGTTCAAAAACTTTTTTTGGTAATGTATAAAGCCTGTTACTGACACAGTATGTTCAGGCACCTGTGGACTGCACATTTAATTAGACACGCTGCCTGTAAGATAGATATATTCAGGCCTAAACCCAAGTAAGCATTACACTTGTATCAAAGCACCATGATTTATTCTTCTATGCTTTTGCAGAAGCAATGTGGAAAATTCCTCCAACATAGATCCCTTCTGTCAGGATAGCCAAAAATGGGTATAGGTGTAGTTAAAAAGGAAAGCAGCAGCACAACAGAGACAAGACTCTAATGGTTGTTTAGTTGTTGAAATGAATGATGTACTCTTGTTTTTTCAGAAAATTCAGCTGTAAATGAAAAGACTCATTCCTCCTTCAACAGCAGCAAATTTTTCCTTTCCTGTGAAGGAAACACATAAGCAGAACTACACCTTAATGTTGTTTGCTTTGGAAATGTATTCACTAGCAAAATTCTTCAGTCCATTCAGCATGAAAAGGCCTGATCTGCAAACTATAGAAGGAAAAGGGCTGTTTTTCAATTTATTTCAACAATCTTTGGGTCAAAACAGGATCTTCCTCTTCTATTTTTACTGTCTACCACCCTGGTTGCATTCCTGGAGGTGTTTAAACTAATAAATAAGACATCAGCTCAAGCAGAAAAAGGAGCAGAGAAAACCCTGATATTTTCCTTGTGATTTCCCAGCTCAAAGAGGTGTGAATCCTCAGTGGGAAAAGGGGGTATCACAGCAGCAAGAGATTTCATCTTCCAGCAAAGCAGCAGCTGTGACTGCTGGCTGCTTTAAATACTGATGCTACTGGCGACATCACCATTGTCTCTCGACTGTCCCTGCTCAGTAATCTCCACTGGGAGAGCTGCTTCATCTGCCTGCTCTGCTAGGACCCAGAGGGAGCTGCTGTCGAGAAAGAGCAAGCGGATTCTCGGGGGAAGCCGCTGAGTGCTGAAGGAGGTGTTTCTACCACACTGCTTTCTCGCTTCCCCCGTGCCGGCAGACAGCACCCACCGCCCACTCGACGGCAGGTGCCGGGGCACAGAACCGCATCCCGGGGCACCAGGCCCTGCCGGTCCGGGAAACGCAGAGCTCCTCAATGGCCAGCTCGCTGCAGAGCCGATTGTTTCGTACCCCGAGGCCAGCGGTGACCGAGATGCGGCCCCGGCTCGGAGGATGCTACGGCCCCTGGGCGAGGAGGCGCTGAGCGCGGTGCGGGTGGGCGCTGTCCCCGCAGCCGGTGCTGAAGCTGCCAGCGGAGGAGCTGCGCAGCGCCCGGCCCTGGAGGAGTGGAGCGCCGCGGGACCGACCCGCTGAGCAGCGCGGACGAGAAGAGGCCGCGTGGGAGCGCCCCTTCCCCCGTGACTGCACCAGGGGTCTCCGCAGAGCGGGGAATGGTCCCTTGGGCTTCACGGCGGAGATTCTGTGGATTCCAGCCCCGGCCCCGGCTGGAATCCGTCTGCTACATTTAGTGCCCAGACTCCCTCTGGAGTTTTCTCCCTCCAGCCTCTGCTCCTGAGCAAGGGCTGCATCTACTGAGTGGCACCCGTTGGCAAGAAAACTTCTCATTCTGAAATATATACGAGTTTAGGAATTTTTCTTTAAGTGAATTTTTGGGGATAACTTTGGCCAGGTTTTTTTGGAGCTGGGGGGGGGGGGGTAGCATGCAATATCAGGGCTACTGCTCTTCTGTGAGATGTTGTTCAAGACATCTAGAAGACCAGTTGAAATGTGGTTTTGATCACAGTTTCTGTCTAGACAAGAAAATATTTACCATGTATTAAACATGTTGGTATGAAAATGTATCCCTCATAGTCCTGCTGTCTGCTTTTAGAGGAATGGAGTGCAAAAAGAGTATGAGAAGGAGGAGAAAGTGGAGTTGTGGGACTTTTGAGAAAGGGCAGAGGTGAGGATTAAAAAGACAAGCTGTTTCTTTTAGGGCAGAATCAACTTTAACCAGAAGTGTCCAACAGCTGCAGAACTAGCCCTTTTCAAAATATGACTGATTTAATATTTCTCTATATGTAATCAGAGTTACTTATTCTAACTTAAAATATTAGCATGTCTTAATTTCAGGGGCTTACCTTTACATGGTAAAAGTGTCTGCTCCAGAAAGTTTACAGACAGACAAAAGGAAGATTATTATCCCCATTTTACAAAGTGGAAGCTGAAGCATTAAGAAATTAAGGATTGAAGTAAAGCATCATTGAGCGAGGAAAAGACAATGACATCTTTTAGACCCAGTATCTCAGACATGAGGTTTCTTTCCCAAGGGTCAGATCTGGGGTGCATAATGAATTACATAAATGTATCCATCCCTAGCCCAGCAGTAGAATGTGCACATGTGGGAGATGGCAGTGGGGAAAAGAAGGAGGGCAAGGACCCTGTCTTCTGATAGAGACCCTGAATTTCTCTCCTGTGAAAAAGCGCATACCTTTATTTTTGATCCTTGGGTCAAGTAATGCTATGCCAAGCATTCAATTAATACATATTTCATATTTACTCCAGTACATCTACGGTAATTGTGTGTGTGCTACGTGATTAGCGTAGCCAATAGTGAATTGCTGTTGAACTGCTCTATAAATCTAACATACTTTTAAACTAATTATCATCTTACATATTTAGCTGAGCCATCAGTCTAAGCTAGGTATGGCAATGTGAAAAACATAAAGATTAAAAGTGTGAAACAAACTGTGGCTAGTATCCAACTAAGCAGGGAACAATATGATGCTGTGGAAACATGGATACTGCAGGCAAAGTTTTTCTAGAAAGCTGTTCAAGTTAAGAAGGCACTATTTCAATTAGTTTCACTGTAGTCTGCTGAAGACTGAGGTATTTGTTTTGGTTCAAATATGCATTTATATTTATAGTATTACAATTTTAATTGGTTAGAGAAATGGAAAGAAAACTACTCTGCTCCTATTGCAAATATGTTTCATGCATGCTACACAAAGTTAAACCATTTCCTATAAAAATATGGCTAATGAAAATCTTTAAGACTACATAGTCCTTGAGATCAGAGACAGGTAACAGAAAACAGCTTCATGAAAACAGCTGTTTTGTATACTCTGCTATAGCGACAGTGCGATAAATGGAAGACAATAGGCTTATATGGATTTTATAAGCATGTGAATCTTCTCAAATTTTTGTCTGCACAGCAATGCAAGTTTTTCCTACAGTATATTTGCCAATATATGGCAATTAAGTAACATCCACTTGATTCTGCTGATGTAGCAGGGACACTAGGAGACTTGACATAGTCTCTTACCCAACAGAAGTCAAGCTTTACTGCATTTTTAAATCCACATTTTTCATTCTTCATTGGATATCCTATTGCAATTTGATTGTCTACTAGTGTCAAATTAGAACCAGATGGTTTCTTAGGAAGTATAAACTGTATCTGTGCATAAATATGTGTATGCAGCTGTTCAATATTTTTCACGACTGGAATCTAAGTCCATGAGTACACCTCTAGTAAGAGTTAATAAAGAAACTGCTAATAGCACCTTATACAGGCAGCGTGTACCATACATCACTATGGCTCAACATGGATCACTAATAGTTTGTCAGACATCACAAGGTAGCCTGCAAGATGGTCTCTCTCCTTTCCAAAAACATGGCAAAAAACACATTACAAACAATCCCACGCACATGACAAAGACATCAAGGCAAAATAAAAAGGAAGATGTTGTCCCCGTTTACTGCAAGGGTTTGGACTAGATGACCTTTAAAAGTCCCTTCCAACCCAAAGTGTTTTATGACTCTATGTTGATATGAATAATAAAATAAAATAAATTCATATGAAACACACTATGGCAGTGATAAAAATAGTCCATTTCTACAGAACTAGGCAGTCAGCATTTTTTTCAGGATAGTAGGTGGCCCTTTGCTTTTAGAAATGCTGAAAAGTCCTTTAAGCACATCAGAAGAGCTTTATAGTTATAAGCAATTTATCGGTTGGCTGGTCCATGTAATAGCTGTTTATTAAGGCATATATTAAGCACTCTGTAACCTTTAACAAATTATTTATAAGTGTTAATTAATGAAAAACATCTTTTTGTTATCATGCTGACAGCATTATTAATCTGTTCTCAGTGTCATGAAAGACACATACCCCCAATAGTCTCATTCAGCTTTCTTGGCAAGTAGGAGTAAGTAGGAGTGAATAACTAAGGTTGCATATGAAACATTGTTTAGAAGGAAAAAGATTACCATATGAATTGGGCAATCCTACTGAAATATTAAGGGAAGGTGGTAAGAATAGAATGTTCTGGAGACTCTGACAGTTTCCTCTCCCATGCATTGTATTAGTAGTATTGCAGTTAATCCATTCAGTCACAGAACAAGAAGAGAAACAGGCCATTGTTGAATAGGCAGGGAAATGTCAAGCTTTACACAAGATGCAGATGTTCTTCATAATGAAAAAAATCCTGAGAAAGGAGCTCATAAGTAGAGCTGTGTGAATAATGGGTTGTCTGGTTTTGTGGTCAAACCAAAAAACCAGGAGGGGAAAAATGATCAAAATAAGCAGAAAATGTTTAGGTTTTGGTTGGTTGGTTTTGTTTTTGTTTTTTGGTTGGGGTTGGTTTGGTTTTTTTTTGTTTGGTTTTTTTGGTTTTTTTTTTTTTTTTATTATTTTCTTGGAGGGAAGAAGAAAGAGAAATTGAATGTAGGGAAGGGGGATAGAGAGAAAGGAACCAATAAAATGAAAAGCTGTTCACTGATCAGCTTTGCCTGGTAGCAACTGTACAAGATATCTTTTCCAAAACAGATGGTGAGAACAGATACTTTTCAGGTTAGCATGAATAGAGTATGTCTACAGTGTCATATCCTCTAAGTCATGTGTCCAGAGACAGCTAGACACAAGTACACAAGTTTCCTTTTTGGAAGCTACATAGCCACTACACATGGAGCTGAGAAGCTCTAATGACAACAACTGTCTGCCTCAGATGCTATAGGTGCACCTTTTGTCTTTAAAATTAATCCTGACAAAGCAAGAGCACACAAATTGCCATAATCTGTGACTGTTTCACAAGTCTCCCTTTACCACCATGTCAACCAGGCAGTATTAAAAAGTGATTTTAACACTATCTTTTTGTCATGACACAGTAAACTTTGCTGGAAATATCTTGGTAATCACAGAATATTCATGGTTGGAAAGGACCTCCTAGGTCACCGAGTCCAACCATACCCATAACAAAAAACTACCTAAGGAAAAAAAAAAAAAAAGAAAAAAAAGAAAAAAAAAAGGTAAGGAAAGAACCTCTGCTTCTCTTACTTGTGCTTCTCACCTTCTTGCTCAACAGTGGTATGTATACTAAGTGAGGAAGTAGGACTTTTCTCTTTTGCAAGATCAAGATAAAACTGACTTTTATTGAGGAAAAAGTTAAATAGCATGTTATCAAGCTCTGCCCCCAAAGGAATCACACTTGTTATTAGAAGCTAATGAATAATGTGAAAAACATTCAGAAATATGATCTTTAGTTGTGAGGACTGAGATCTGATTTCTAACACTGTCATATGCTACATTTGAGTATTCCAAAGACTTGCTGAGTATTTGTAGCAGAAGGTCCCCATTAGAGTATTGTGTCTGGCTTAAGGATACAAAAGTGTGTATTTGAAGGTTTTTATTAACACATTTTTTAGGGTTTCATTTTACCACCAAAGATAGAGCAATTGTGAAGAGTTCTGAGTTTGATCAGAGATTTAAAATTCTGGATTCTCTCCAACTGTGGAAGAGAGGCTCCAGCACAGAGATGTTTTGTGCCAAGAAAAGCAATTTAAACATGAGTAATGAGGGCACATTCTTAACCATTACTCTTTAAAGATCTATTTTTCATTTTTAAAGGCTGCACAAGCACAGACTATTTTTGGAAGTAACTTTCCCTTCAGTCCCTCTTCAAAACCACAGAACATATATTCTCATTCAGTAAGGAAAGATGAATACCTTAATTCAAACATCTTGTACAATAAAAGCTAGACTTTCAAGGGAACTCATGACATGTTTTTAAGAGTACATTCAGGCTCAAGACCCAAGGTTCAACAGCATTCAACACGCAATAACTTAAGCCCTTTTGAAAGTTCACCTACTTGGTGCCAGACAAACCTTTATTTGTTAATTTTTTTAGCCATTTCAAATTTTTCCTCCAATAGAGACAACATTCAATGAAATGCACTGTGTTTTCCAGGTCATTGTGTAACATTTCAAATGAAATCCAATGCATTCATTAATTTGAACTTCCATAAAATAATGCTTTTATTCTCATTAGATCATCTTAACACCAAGCTAGTGGATTAAAGAACTGTGACTGCTTTTTTATTAATGAATTACAGAATAAGTAGATGTCAGGAATGCAAATGAATGTATTGGTAGTCTTCTACTGAATTCAAATTGATTTTCAGGTAAAACAGAAGTTGGCTGAAGCACCATAAACAGCAGATAATAGACCACTGAGGAGAAGTATCCAGTGAAATGCCTCAGGGTCATACATTAAGCTTCATGTTATTTAATATATTTTATTTAGATGACAAGGCTGACTCTACAGGACATGTTTTCAGCTATGCAAGACTGTAGACCCTTTAACTCCAAAGATACAGGACTAATGACTGACACAGAAATTTTACAGAATCAAGATGTTTGTCAACAGGCTGTTCTGTCAGGCTTCTCTCTATAACTTCTCACATTCAGTAAGCCTTAACGTGAGGAGCCCTTTTCTCTTGCGTCTAAACCCACTGGTTAGCCTATCATAGCCCACACATGCCCTAAGAAATGTTTGCCATTATTTTGGTGTTATAGATGGCTGTACACCAAGATTTGCATGATAGGTTTTTTCAGAAGCTCGTGGACAAAATGAACGAAATTCAGCTGAATTTACATAGTTGGTCCCTTTCTCTTGCATCTGTGGATGTTTTTCTAAGAGGTGCAGTATCATATGCAAAGCATATGGATATCCTGAACTGGTTGATGAAGCACCTTTAAAAGTCCTATCAGATAGCTTGAAATGCTGTTACATGGTTGTATACAACATTAATTGAGGAAGAATTCCCACAGTTTTATCAAGGAAATAAAAGTTATTACCACAAACTAGATGTGCTGTGTTTCACTTGGATGACCATTAGAGATTCAGAGAGAGAAGGAAACAAAAACAAGATTTTTAAACAGATAAACAGTGTATGGTCATCCAAAGGTAACTGAGAGGGGGGTGTAGAAAGGCTTAGGCTACATCTCTATGTGAATGTATTACACACTAAAGTTCCTTTAAAACATAAGCTGAATTTGAATCTCTCACAAGTGAACTGTCACTATGTCAGCTATCAAAAGCTTGAGCAAGGTCAGAATCAGCTCAAGATTTTTCAGAGTATTTCCAAAATCAGTTTACTGCAGTCAATACTACACGAACTTCGCTGACATTAGTCCTGTTTTCCTTGACATAATCCAGCAGCCAGTCTATGAAAAAAAAAAAAAAAGTCTATTACAATACTTTTGTAATATTTATAATAAATACTGTTTCTCTTTTTAGCAGTTCTATTTTTCCCTAGCAGTTTGATATGGATTAGAATGCTTTGTTGAGCGGACATAAAGTCTTTTTTATTTCTTCTTCTTGATCCTGTATCTAAATACCTTTTCTTCCATAGTGCTGTAAAGTGATTGCATATTATCAGTGCTCAATACTTACTCGAATGAGTGGCTTTCAAAAATAAGGCAGTCCTGGTAACTAACCTGCTAGATCAAGGAAAGGAGCATGCAAATACTTATCTGCAATTGCTAGTGTGCTGAAATTATTTTAGGAGAGGACAATTTTTAGATAAGAACATTTTTTTCTAAGAAAAATGCTAGTTTCATCTAAACACAACTGTATTTGAACTGTATTCATTTTGCACCAACCGCATCCATTCTTATGAATGTGAAGAAACTCATTAAAGATTAGCATAATCAAGAGTGGTAGCTAATTTGATTAAGAAAGGGTAACAGTGTTTAATATTTATAAACAGAACGATTTTTCTGTTTTCTTTCAGTTATGCTCCATCTCTTTCATTTCTTCCAAGTAATTATAGAAAAGTCATCTGAATGCTTTTAAGTTTCTAAGAATGACAATCTTTTTCATGTATGTGGTCAAATACCGACTCTGAATTTTAAAATATACTGGTAATTCCCTTTCTTCCATTGCCAGTACTGTTGCACATGCATACTTGTAGCTTTCTCACCTTTGGCTCAAGTAGGAGCTGGACTAATAATGAGAAAATGAACCAGACATTTTCCTATACCCTCCAGGTCTGATGCTGCAAACATTTCCAGGTTTAACTTTAGATGTGTGTGTAGTATCCCCAAACTCAGAGAGAGGTTGCAAAACAAAGAGTAAATAGAATTGTTCATTGCACTGAGGGTTAAGAAATTTACCATATGTTCTTTCAGTAATTAATTTTATTTACCTCTTGCTTTCTTGTCTGTGAAAAGCAATTAAAGCCAAATGTTTAAAGGAGTTTAGAAAGATGATTTCTACTTTTATTTTTCCTCCTAGCTTATCAGTGTCTAATTTTGCAGCCTGCAATATGAATAATTACTTAGTAGGTGTAAGTAAATACTACTCTGCATGTTCAAATATGGGGTTTGTATATAGGCAGGCTTTACTAATTTTTTTTTTTACCAGCTCATGAAGAATATTCCACTAATCATGCAATTCTTCCAAGTTGTATATAGAAAAAGAGAAACTTCTTGATCATACAACATGCAAGAGAGGAAATGCTTTATTATCAGTGTGTTTGTCCCTACAAGTGCCACTGATGGTGGAACCAGAGCACACAAGGCTAAGGATGGTTAAAGCTTAGAAAGAAATAAATAGCATGAAAAATTACTAGTATGTCAGGCAAAAACATATAAGCTCTTGAAATAACATATACCTAAGGCTGAAAGTTTGGCTGAACACCTTTTGGATTATTTGGCTTTTATTTTTCTGTAAGGTTTGGTCCTAGAGAGTGACAGAAATTCTTACCTGAGCGGTGATTAAAAAGATAAAACGTTGTCCTTTTTAGCATTTATACAAAACCAGTTAAATATTACTTCATCCTATTATATTTTTAATCATATGGAACAAGTTTAATATTTCTATTAATAACATACCAGAATTTTCAGATAAGGCCAGCTAATATGACCCTGCACATTAATTTCCACACCGTGCATGTTTTTAACAAATTAATATTAAGTTAAATATAAAAGATAGACTTTACAATATTCAGATAGGGCCTGATGGAGATTGCTGATGCCACAAGTATTTTAAGGCACAATTGTATTCCACAGGTTTTTTTTGCATCTCACTAGAATGTTGCTTTCTCTGGAAATAAAGTTTTTAAAAAATGGACAGAGAAACTCTTATAACTGGGATTCCAACTCTTCAGTTTCCAGAGCTTTCATTGACAGATTCTATATGCAAAATATTCTTTCTGTTGTTTTCAGAGGAAACGGGAAGATCATTAACAACAAGGTCTATTTGAAGCCTATTAACTTTGAATTTATGTTGAAAATTATGTTACATGTAAGGAAAGGAGGATACTTTTCTTTACATTTCTGAAAATCAACTTGGGTAAAAACTCGGGGATTTTAAAAGTTTCAGCAGTTTTTGTAACTTTAAAGACAGTCAAAAGTGACCTTGTAAACATTTTTATGGAAAGCTGAGCTTAACTCCAATAACAACAACAACAACAACAACAACAACAACTTGTTAACTTGAAGGACATGGCATAGTCACACTAGGCAGCAGATCAAATATTCAAGTATCATGTCCCAGTGCATTAAAATCATAGCCTTGTGCAGATTTCACTGCTTTATTCTAAAGCCAAGGTGAGAAAGATGACTCATGGAGCCAGAATTTTCACGTGAAAAGAAACAGCTGTAGTCTATGAAAACGTTTTGACAGCTGATGAAAAATTATCATCTGAGAGCTGTTCAGATTTTTGTCATACTACTGAATTGTGATTTCTAACAAATAGACACATGCTCTATTAAAAGGGTGAATAAACCTTTTGCTGTGTCATCTGGATGCTTCTGCAACATATCAGGATGTCCTTATATCTAACAGTACCCAATTTCTTGTCAGATAAATCAGTACTCAGATCTTAGACAGACAACAGCCATGGTTTAGCAAAGTTTATAAGCCCATGACAAGTGTTAAGGAAATGTTAAGTTTTTGCTGCCTTAGGTTTGCCAGTGTAATTATATGACCAATTTTTTTGTCATTTTTTCTCACAGAGAACCTTGACAAATACATCTTATTTTGATGTTTTAAAGTATGGCAAACAGAAAATGAGATTAAGATTCTAATTGACATTTATGTTCCTGTGAAATCAACAACCATTTCTAAATGTCTTCTTGTTTTCATTTATCCACTTTCTGGCAGGCCATGGAATTAATCTTGGTCTGCAAGGCTTAGAATCATCAGAAGAATTAATTTACAGGATTTCTGCAGTAACGGATCAGAATGATATCTCTGAAGTACTGTTTGTGAAAATATGACTCTGAAAGCAAGTGACAGATGATTTTAAGCAGAATGGATTACCTACTACCCTGCCTGAATTAACATGATGACTGAGATCACTGTAATAATAGAAAAGCCCATTCTTTTCCTGCAGTGCAAGTAAATGGATAGTAACTTCACACAACTGCTATTACAAAAAAACCCACCAAAAAACCAAACCAAACCCAAAGCCAAAGCCCCCCAAATAAATGAGAACTATACACATACTGTGTACATCAAAGATAAGTGTATACAACCCCTCAATTAATATACAATTTCCTTCTTTCCTAACACAGAGTTGAAGGGAAAGAAGTGATAAAGAGGAAGGCTGTGTTAGTCCCATCCGTTTAGAATCTGAAAAAGTGTTTTAAGTTCTGATAACACTGTTACAGGCTTAAGCCTGCACCTGACATTACAGTCCTGCTCTTATGGAAATCATGGCCATTGTTTTCTGCTGTTTGAGAAACCTAACAGAACTAGTTCTGCAATTTAGTATACATGGACAGAAACCTGAACTTGCATGGACTCCACTGAAATCATACCTAAATCTTGTATGGCTGCATGAAGTTTCTTGATGCAATTTGGATTGATTAGATAAGATATGTACATAAATGATATAAAAAGAAGCTGGAAAAGATGGGAAAATACTTCTCTGACCTCTTAAAGAGAATGAATCTTCCATTTGTCAGAATTTGAAATTGAAGTACAGGATTGGACAGGATTGGATTTCAACATTCTTTGAAACAAATAAGTAAATAGTCACTCAATTATCAAAATCTGTGACTTCCCCCCCCCCCTTATTGAAAACTTCCTGAAAAGTCAGAGGTGGTTGAAACTAGAGGGTAAGAAATATTTGTGAAAATTACCACAACTGTTAAGAGTCTTCACTGGTTCTGAATTTCTGAAGAGGGAAGGGTGGGGTTTCTTAAATATTTTTGTAGAAACTGAAATTGCACTAAAACCAGTATAAACCCATAGGACTTCTGTGGTATCATATTACTCATGTACTAAGGGCTCCAAGATAATTTCTTAATATCCATGTTGTTCTGTCAGACAAAGCCTTTGCTTTTTCATTCAATAAATATTTTTACACAAAAAGCAATGCTTCTATTTAATGGGTATATATACATACACATGCCCAATTTTAGGATTTTCTAAAGTACACTGTACCCCCTTAGCACTAAAATACTGTAATGGTGCTGTTTACATTTAGGATATAATGCATACTTTATGCAATACAGATGGTTGGGGTAGGATAACTGTCAGACAACTCATTTCCACATTCCCCTTGAACACAATTCATGGAACACTGGATGCTGAATACTAACAGACTGCAACAGGAGAAAAACTGGAAGAAAACTGAAAAAAAACCCCAGCCCTCTTCCTACAGTACTACTGCTAAATTAATACTATTTTTCTGTACTTCAAATATTAACTTAAATAATCTATTTTCTTGAGACCTGGCACATCTCTCCACTCAGTCACCTATGAAGCATTTCAGCAGCTTCCTGAATCAGAAGTGAGCATGTCACTGAAGTTTCCCATCCTATATGTTTGCGCAAAAGAGTATGGTCACAGCCTTTTTTAATACTCCCAGTAACACTTGCATGAAAACTAGTTATGATGATGCATGAGTTTTTACCTCTATCAGGAAGAGATAATTTAGTAAGTCTAATTCCTCAAGGGAACCTGCAAAGTGATAGGAGCAGCAGGACAGAGAAAAATTCAGGCTGCTTTTTCTAGCCAGATATGCATGCCGTTAGTGGAGAGTGAGTGAGCCATATAGGTCAGTGTCTCGGTGCAGAAAAATGTCACCCAAAGGAGTCAGAGCACTACACTACATTTGTGGAGCCGCACCGCCACCTGGGGCAGGCCTCAGGCATTACAGTCTCTGTCCAACACTGGATTTGGCTTTTTTTTTTTTCTTTTTCTTTTTTCTTTTTTTCATTAAAACACCTGCTACAGAACTACAATGGGAAGATGCTGTTACACATTCTGTCAGTTGAATCTATTTATATGAATAGATATGAATATGTCAACATAGGGGTATGGGAACAAAAGCACTGAGGTAGGTCATGGGGCACAGGCCACATCACCTGAGGAATAGTAGCAGCTGAGCTACTTCCTCTTCTCTCACAGCTGCGAAGGGGGTTGCCGGGGCTTCAGCTGCCAGGACAGGAGTTACTGCTATAGGTCACTCTAAATTCACTGACCTGTAGCGCTTCGGTCTCTGCAGCTGACCGTCCGCGCGTGACCCCCGGGCGGGGGAGGCAGCCGGCAGCCCCCAGGCGCGCGTTCAGCACCGTGAGGAGCTCCTCTCCAGACAGGCTGTTCTCACCGAGCCATGCCACACGGAGGAGCTCTGACTGACACGGCCACGACGGAGAATCTACTCGGAGACATCAGGAGGTGACAACTAAGGGCGAAAAGCTTAAAGAACAGTTAATTTTTCATTGCTTTCCGAGGCCTCCTTGTGTTCGTGTCTGTCTCTGAAAACAGAGGGCTGCAAAAACTTAATGCCCCCAAACCATGAAATTCTTTTGTCATCCACGACGATATCAACTCAGTCCGGAGCTCCTTAGAGCTTAGAAAGTCGGTAACGCAGGTAAACCCCAGAAGACCGAGGGTGAGGCCGCCCTATAGCCGCGGCCCGGTGGGCTGAGGGGAGCCCCTCTCGGCCCCTCCACCGCCCCGCGCGCCAGACTACGCTCCCCATGGTGCCCCGAGGCCGACGCGCCGCGCCATTGGTCGGGTCGGTCGGAAGGGGCGGGGCAGCGCGCCCGCTGGCCGGCGGCGGCAGTAGCGCGGGGCTGCGTGGAGCGCCCGTCCCAATGGCGGCGCTGAAGTACGCGGGGCTGGAGGACACGGACAGTGAGGAGGAGCTGCCGCCAGGCTGGGAGGAGCGCACCACCAAGGATGGCTGGGTTTACTACGCCAAGTAAGGGAGGGGGGCGAGGGAGCACGCCTGGAGCCCTCTGACCGCCCGCCTCTTCGCCCTGGGGCAGCAGCCCTGCAGCCGCCAGTGCCGCTGCCCCTCAGCTCGGGCGGTGTGTGTGGGGGGGAGCAGGAGTCGCCGTTTCTTGCCCTTTAGCACAGGGGCGGCTGGGGCCGGAGCCGGAGAAGGTCTCGGTGCCGGGGGCGGTCTCCATGTGTCTCTGTTTCCGCGTGCGGTGCCCTCCTGACTCCTGGGAACGCTGAGCGTGGGCTGGGCTCTGCCAGTGGCGGCCTCCCCGGGCGGAGCCCCACGGTGTCCGCGGGCAGGTGGAAGGGAGCGGGCAGGTGGGTCTGCGCGGGGCCGGCCGTCGCCGGGTAGAGCCACAGCCGCCTCCTGCCCCGTGTGGGAGAGATGCTGGAGCAGCTCTAGGTACTCCTGGGTCCCCGAGCGAGCCGTCACACAGCTGTAGCTGTTGCAGTGCATATCGTGGGTCTTCTGTAGCTCATCTTTCCACTTATGGGCGCTTGAGATTTATGCAATGTTGTAGTTTTCTTAGTTTTCCTCGTTGTAGGAATGGAGAAGAAACAGGTACTATGGAAGTTAAAAGCTGTAAATGCTCTCCTCAGCTCTTCAGTATACCACAGTTTTGACGAGAGGAAAATATATGCATTTAACACTATCTGCTTGTGCTACCCTAAAAATGATTATGTCTGCACTGGCTACAGCATATCTGTGATACCTCTGCATATGCTGGAAATTTGTTTTTAAACCTCATCAACAATATGAACTTCAGACTTACCTAAAATAGGGTTACTTTGACTTAAGGCTTGTAAAGGACTTTGCGATGAGTTAGGTATGTGCACAGTCTGTTACCAGAGCCCGGTGGACGTATGTTTGTCAGTCTATGGTAATCTCACATCAGACCAGAGTAACTCAGCATCTTAAACTTCAGGACACTCAAACACTAAAGATACAAGAGCTACTGCAGGTTGTGTACTAAGCACGTGTCGTCTCAGACCACCAGGTGGGAGACTGATTCTTTTAATACAGTATTTTGTCACTGTGGGCTAAAGTGTGATTATTATAAGAAGATTGCTTATGTTGTGTGTAAATTGCTTTTGCTACTAGATCTGTAGTTTAGTGATTATTTGTGTATTTTACTCAATAATGTTGTCAGTATTTCATATTGGGCAGCTATCAGTTTGGTGCTTTCAAGTAATCCCTGCTTGAGTCTTAATATAAAAGCTTGGTTATAATTTTAAAATATTTAATAAGATTTTAATATCCAACCTGATTTCAGCACTTTGAGTATCCTAGGATATTAGTCTGTAGTACAAAAAACCTTATGGTAGAATATATTAATTCTGTTACAGTGATTTAGGTGTATAAAATCTTAGAAGATGATATGATACCATTATCACATACGTTAAATATATAGGCTGGTAGTTAAGGCCTCTGGATAAATTTATCTGTCCAAAGCTGCAATTGCTCATGTGGAAATCCATACTTAATTATGTTATAGCTTGCAAATCTATTTTACTAACATTATTTCTACTAGTTTCTGATAAATTATTTTTTTTCTTCTTTATTCCTTTTTCCTGTCAAGAATCACCATCTTTTTGAGACATTTTTTGAGTCTCTTAACCTAAGTCATTAAAGAATAATATTTTCTTTCTTCTCTTCATAAGCAACAAAATGTCTGTTGAAAGTCAAATATTTGACTTTTTATAGACTCTAATTAGTTGCTTTTTCTGAGAACTGGAGTAATATAGAAACCTGATAATTTCCAATGGCAGCTTTGAGCTTTCTTAAAGAAGGGGTTGATGATGTTTGCCTATTTTTTATTTATTTTTTGTGTGTGTGTGTGTGGAAGACATGCCATTTTCTGAACTGTATTTAAAAAAAAATAGGTAAACTTATTTAGTATATGAAAACAAAACAAAAAAAGGATTACATCAGAAAAGTTATTAGGCAGTTTTTTAAAATCTTCCACTTTTCTATCCCTACAGCCACCTGGAAGAAAAAACACAGTGGGAACATCCCAAGTCTGGAAAGAGGAAGCGTGTTGCAGGAGGTTTGTGTTAGGCTTTTTGTAATGAACTGAAATTGTTACGAACAATCCGGAGTTTGTGCAGGAACTAGATCTCATTTTGATCTTCTAGTTGACACTAAACCCCTAGGCAAACTGACCTTGCAAAATACAGCTGATTTCGGAGGGGTTTTACATAGGTGATTGTGTCTGCGTTGCTAATTTTGCAGTTTTATGGCTTGCTTGTGTTGCTCCATAAAGCAAAAGTACTACTTCCAGTATAAGGAGATTGTTCTACTGTGGCTTGTGAAACATATAGTCCAAGGCTGGAATTCTCTGACTGGGTTCCGATACCCTGGTGTCCATTGGATAATATTTATAGTTGGATTAATATTCAAAGATTGTGTGTCATCAAGGAATAACCCTGGCACAGGATAAAGTCCCATTAGTTTTCACTTTACTTGTTTTCCCTAATCCAATTGAATGCTTGTGCCAGAAGACAGCCAGTGTTGCGGGATGCTTCCAAAGGTATATGTCTTCTTAAGGACCTTGGATCAGTGCCTTGAATTAGATCTTCCCAGAAGCTTCTATATGGCCTATCTAGGGGTACCGTACTGTTGGCAAGCCATATTTCATTTGGCATTGGTAATGCAACTATAACTGGAATGTTTTCAGTAGATTTTGAGCCGATTGAATTATAATTGAATACTTTTCAACTGGGATTAGAAATACTAGGAATGCTCTCTGTTAAGTACATCTGTACTTTGTAAAAATTTGTGATTTTAGTTCTCTTATCTCTCCTTGCAACTTCATAGAACCATAGAATCACTTGGTTTTGATTTAATGTATCTCATACCCATGTGTGGGCTCTGATCTTCCAGTATGTGGTATGTGTTGCATATAGCTTTTCCTACATTTAGTTCAATGTTCTTCCTGTTTATCAGGGATGGATACTAAACTGTGTTCTGTATAGTTGTACATGTACTAGGAAGCATAGTTGCACTTTGCCAGTTTGTAAGATTATTTCACGTTATAGTACAATGATTTAGATTATCTTCATATTGAATGTGCTAGTCATTACAGTTGTACCAGATCTCCTGTTTATTGAACTTAGATTAGAGACCAATTGGGGAAGCAATCCTTCTTTCAAGTTCCAGTATTCAAGTGCAGCAGGTAGTTGCATTACCTACAGAAATAATGCAGATTTTAGCCACATCTATCTGAGAAGTCACTTAAACTTCAAATTTGAGTGTAATCTAATGCAGGAAAAAGGGTAATGTCTTATGTGTTTCCCTAGATCTACCCTATGGATGGGAGCAAGAGGCTGATGAAAAAGGACAAGTCTATTTTGTAGAGTAAGTATGTCAAAATACAGAATATGGACAAGTAGGACAGCTGTGTTTAATGCTGGGTAGCCTTTTTGAGTTAGATATTTGACAATACCAGCTAGAAAACCAAATAAATAAAGCACAACTTTAGAATCCATATGTAGATGTTACAGTTGTAGCAATGTCTGAACACCCATTTGTGGGTTTCTGTTCCATGTGCACAGAAGCACTAGTTTGGGTAGCATGTTGAAGTGACTTGCATATTCACTTCTCAAAATGTGAACTGACCCTCAGGCAACGTTTATGTAGGCTCATTTTGTTTGTGTACCTTTATGGATAAGCTCTGTACGTGTACCTTTAAAAACATCCAGAACTTCATGGCTGACTGTTAGCATTGCAGTAATGCTTTAAATTTACGAGATGCAAACAAAATTGCTGCAGCTCTGACTCACTTGCCATATAAAGATCAGAAAGAAGAGAGGACAGGGATTGAGCTATCAAAGATTTTTAGAAAGGTAAGGGAGGAGGATGTTGATAGAAGTGGAAAAAGATTTATTTCTAGGAACATTTTGTTTTGTATATTTCAATGTCAGACTCTAAATGGGGTGGTGATCTTAAACTGATTTGGTAGAATCAAGAATACTCACAGGCCAAAATATGAAGTGTAGCCTCTCTGTCCTATAATTAAGGGCTGAAGACTGAAAAGTTCTTGCTTAGTGTCTTTGAAATTGTCTGAAGAAACCTAAAACTCAATTTTAGAAAGGTGAGTCTGATTCAAATTCTGCCATTTGCTGAGCTGATGTAAACGTATTTGTTTCCAGTAGTTTGAGAAAAAAAGTACTCAACTACATTTCTTCTTGGTATGCTGTTTTAAGGGAGTGTTGTAGGCCCCTTTTATAGAGTTCTGAAGAGAGCATGTTCTTCCCTAATATAATGAGATTTTGACCTTGACAAAGTTCTGGTTTTTATGTCAGGGGTTCACACAAAGTTCAGAATGGCATTGTGAAGTATGTGAATACAATTATTAATGGATGTTGTGACATTTGGAAAAAATATTTGATTAAAGAAGTTGTTTGGGGCATTTTAACACACACGCGCGCGCACACACACACACACACGCGCGCGCACACACCCCACACCCCCCCCCCAAAAAAACACAACAGTGGTTGAAATACATGTAAAACCTAAATGTGGAGTACAGAAGGGTCCAAGCAGTTGAATTTTTGTATTCTTTTGCAGCCACATAAACAAAAGGACTACCTACCTTGACCCAAGACTGGCCTTTACAGTAGAAGATAATCCAGTAAAACCTACTACTAGACAAAAATATGATGGAAACAGTACTGCAATGGAAATACTCCAGGGCTGTGACTTGAGTGGAAAAGTGGTTATAATCACGGGAGCAAATTCAGGAATAGGTAGGTTAATATTACACAAATATTATGTAAATTATGACAGTCTTCATCTTACAGGCTGTTTTGTTCTTTAAATATCTGCGCACTTTTGGTCTTCAAACTGGGTTGACATTATTTCCATATAAAACCTTTAGTTAGAAAACTTTGTTCAGGTGTGTGTACTGCTTTTTTAAAACTGTGTGGAGAATTTGGAACTTAGAGGAGAGCTACAAGAAAGATGTAAAGTTCTGTAACAGTTGATTTTTGTCTAGAAAAAGTATTGATGGAGACATTTTACATTAGGTAAATATATAAAGGATGGCCATGGAAGGAAAGTATTTTTTTATGATCTTGGTGGTAGGACAAGGAGCAAGGTTTGTACAGCTGCAGGGGACTTCAGATAAAGTATTCAGAAAACGCTTTCTAATGGCAGAATGTAAACTTGGGTAAAGATTTTCCAAGTAGGCTGTGGAATTTTACATCTAGATGTATTTTCAAGTTAACTTGATGATGGACTTGTGTCAGAATGTCATTCAATGCTCCTTTAGGGCAAAAAGAAAAAAATGTTTGTAACCGTTTGAAATCCCTATTAGTTTTGTTTTCTAGCAGGTTCATAAATCCTTTTAGACAGTGTTTAGGTATCTTTACATAGTATTACTTCTATAGCTGATGAGTATTCAAAAGATTCTAATTTAGCTGCTTTTTTTTCATTTTATAATTAAATTTTGGTGCTTAGGGGCTTTGCCTTCTCAGAAGACAGGATTTCTTTTCCAACTTAATTTGCTGGGCTGTTTTAAGTTTCACTCAGCAACCTGCACAGGGTATGTGTTTTTCTGTGGCTTAAATTTGTGGAGGAGCCACAAATATTAAAACACTGATGTGATTTGGTGTTAGATTTGAGCTTCTTTGGTAAATGAGGGCATCTGCCTAAATCCTAGATAACTGTTAACCTTTTGTTCCCTTTTGTGGTTTGCATTTTTCTTTATGGTGTGATTACATCAATATTGAAAGAGTCCTTATGCAGAGTATTTGGTGTCTTTGTTTTTTTTTTTAGTGCAGAATCTTGACTTAAGTGCATTTATAAGGACATTGGAAAACTTTTAAGATGCTCAGGAAAATGGGTTATCAGGAGAATTAGGACTCCTAATACTCTTGGTCATTACCCCTTAATTATTTAAGGGAGTGTTATCCCACAGGAGTCAGATGAAGAATTTGGAGCTTTATTGTGGCCTGCAATTTAGGCTTTAATAGCATGTCCTGCTGTTATTGAGTGATAGCTGCTACAGATTGGTATTGCTGTTAGGGCATCAAGTGTACTTTCCTGTCTCAATGAGGAATTTGTGGTTTTTAGTAAGGTTTACATTCCAGTTTCTTGGTATAGCATACCTTTACATTGCATCCAGCAGTAGAATTTGGTTTGTATGCAAATAAGAGTCTCAGATCATTTAAGATTTACCTGGACTCAAATGATTTGCCTTCAGCAGAAGAGCTACCATTTAGGCTTGCTGAATGAGCTCTAAGTGTTTCATATATGGCAAAAGATTAATCCAAGGTGTATGATGCTTTTGTCAGGCATGGTTTTCTCCTGTTTCTCCCTTAGTTTATAGTCTTATTTGATCACAAGTAAACAAGTGTGCTTGCAACAGATCATCTTTGCTTCTTACATATGTCCACAGATATATACACACATACATATATATATTCTTGATTTCTATTAGTCTGTGAAGGCAGGTTATCACCCCTGGTCAGAAGTGTACCAAGAAGAGTAAGAACATTAGTGGAATAACCATTGGTCTTGTGTTGCTATATGAGATTAGGACATAGGAATCTGGAACTATGAAGGTGATGTTATGGCCTACATAACTGAAAACTCTTGCATATTGTGTTGCATTTAGTATTGCTGTAGTCCCAAGATTTGTGTTTGACAGTGCTTACAAATTACTATAGAGCATGGAATAAGGAGAAAGCAGTCCTAGGATTTATGCTGCTTATGTAATCTTTGTCCTTTTTTCCTAGCTCTAAGGGCTTTTGAGAGAGGATATCATCTGAACTGGACTTCTTCTGGTTATGACTTCTGATTAACCTATTTGGTGGAGAAAAACAATGTTCACACACTGTGTTGTGTGAAGGGAACACTACCCCTCTGGGGTTGCTAATAGTGTTCTTGTCGACTTGGACACAGCAGAAATTTGGAATTTTCTTGAAACACGCTCTGAGTCTCTAAAATGTATCACTCTTAGCTTAACTCTTAATTGCTTTGTGATTGTTGGCAAGCTGCTTTGAATGTGTCAGTGTCATGTAATGATTGCAGTTTTAGAGATCCCTGTGAGCTTTAATATATCTATACAGTTCTTTAGGACTCCATGTGGAAGCACTAATTAGCTAGCTCAAGTGGAATCTTACTAGTTTTGGAGCTTATTCCCCAGTAAATTTAGGATTTCAATACTGGGCTCCACTTTGTGTTGTAGATACTCCTTTTAAACATTCTGTGTATTTTGGAGCTAATATTTCCCTCACTATGTATTTTGAAGAGTAAACAATTACTGGATTTTCAGAATACTAACATACTTTAAGAGGTAACTGTTGCTGTCTGTTAAGTAGAAAGTGATTAAAAAAGAATTAGATTACTTGCAGAGTATTTGTACTTAATAATATAAGTAAAAAAATAATCACACTGCCCTCTCATTGTCAAAATTAGTTTCAGTGGTATGTATGAAACTCTGAAATTTTTCATTTTGGGTTTGTAAGTTGGTAGACTGCAGTCTATTGAAATGCAGAAAAATGCATTTTCAATTTCTGCATTGCTGGATGCTCAAGAGAAAGTTTTGAAAATGCTGAGAATCCCTTGAAAGATACTTAAGCAGAAGTTTGGGTTTTTTATTCATCCATATACAGTGCATTAAGAGAGAAAAGTTAAACAGATCAGCAAATATTGAATTATATGTTAATTGTCTTTATTTGAAAAATCTAATACATGGAATCCAGTGTAACTTGCCAGGAATGTATATATGTGTGTGTATGTGTGTGTGTATATATATGTATATAATCTCCCTGCCCCCAGTTGAAAAATCTCATCTGTTGAAAAATAGAGATGCTTACCAAATTACTGAGGGAATACTTTGAATCACTTCACAGCTTTAGAGGTCTAGTGGTATCATACATACTGGGTTCTCAAGTGTTACTTCACTGCCATTAACTTCTCTTAACGTGTCTGTAAAATAGGGTGACTGCTCTGTGGTGCTTCTTTTCACTACTGATGAGGAATATGGACTTAATTTTCTATGTTGCATACCCACTTTCTTAACTTAGTCCTTAAAATTGCTGCAAAAAGGGTGTGTGTGTATGGGGAAAAAAAAAAGTACTAAAAAAAAAATCAGATTCATAAACACTTCATTAGTTTTCATTAGCAGCTTGGGAAAGGTTAATAAATTACTCTGTTATACACAATATAAAGAGATCAAAGTAAATCAAGAGTTATCAGTAAAATGCTTTCTTACTTAATTTGGAAGTTTTTTTTTTCTTCTGACAGTGCAGTCCAAACAATCTTTGGGGTTTTTTTCCTGTATTTTTTTAAGCTCAAGCAAAATATTCGTCTGAGTATTGCATCAGAAGTTGAGGGAACTTTTAATCACAGTAAGGCTGATGTAGTAAAAAGGGGTAACACTGACTACTGAACAGTTTCATCTTTCTGTCAGTCCTTCTGGTCCTAAAACTTTATTTTTTTTCTATATACATTTAAATATGAATAGTGTAATTTCTCAGTTTGTTCTCTTAAAGTCACTCTGAGGAATTGAGGCTAGTGTGCAGTTTTGTGTGTGTATTGTTTTTCTGGTTTAAGTGTCTCAACATCAGTTAGGCTCCAGAGAAAATACTTCCGTAGTATCCTTCTGTATGAATAAAGTAGTACTAACTGTGTTTTCCACTAGAGGGCTGTGTTGCTCTTTGAAAATACTAAACAAAAGCGACCTGGTGCTTTTTCCTGGTTTTAGTAAATGCTTTTGTAGTTTTGTTGTTTGTGTTCTTAATTATTAGGGCTAGAATTCGAAATTTTAAAAAGCATGCCAGCTGTTCATCTATGTTTAATTTTATAAAGAGATGTTCTATTTTCAACTGCATGTGTGAGAGAGCTCCTCAAATCAAACAATTTTTAAAAAATATTACTTGGTTTTAACTATCAGAGACACAGTTGTGTAGCTCGTGATTTTCTGTGACTTATGTAAATATTATGTGGCTTTTAGGTTCATATAGCTATATGACCTTGAAACTATAATGTGTTCTCTTTTCTGTATTGGGTGCAGTTACATCTAACCTATTGTGATTGGTAGAGTGTGCGTGAGTAGTGAAATATAAGTAGTGTTGCAGTATATTATGGAAGGGCAAAATGTGTATGTTCTGTGCGATCAGGCAGAGTCCACAGAGTAGGATTTTTCTTAATGCTTTTCCGAGATTTTATCACAAAACTATTGAGAATCATGACCAAACCATTGCTCAAACTACAATTCTAATTTTTTTTTGCTATAGGAAGGGCAAAAGAAATCTACTAATTCCTTTTGTAAGGGATGCCCAGAACAAGCACAGGTTATCTCAAGAAAATGAAAACCACTTTTGGCTTTGAGCAGCCTAATTTTTTTTTTTCAAGGAATGAATAAAATTCAGAAACTTCAGTCATAACCTGACTTGCTGTATTGCTGTTCTTGATTATGTTTTACTAAAGTATGTAATTTTATAATTGTGGAAATATTTTATATTATTCAAAATAATTGTTGGTTAAATGTTTGGGTAAATTAAATTATGTTTTGGTTTTCTTTTTTCCTGGCACTTTTATTGCTATGCAATGAAGAGGCCTTATACAACTTTTCTCCTGGCTATTAGGTACTATTAATCAGTACTTAAAAGGAGAGTCATTACTTCAGTGAGCTTTTTGTCTGCATATACTTTTGGTGTGAGTAGTTACCATATTTGTTTTATTTCTTGTATGGAACTTCAGTATTAGCAAATGCTGTGATATTGATGCAAAAGGGTGGGAAACATGCTTATAGCATATTGCAATTAAACATCTACTTTATAATCTAAAGTTGTTTTGAATAACTGTCTCCTTATAAATCATAACCAAAAGTTTATCTGTTTTATTTCTCTGGGCTTTTTTTCTCCTGATGACTCTATTAACATATAATGTTTTATATCTGGAAAACTAGCTTGACATAGTAATAAAAAATGGTTATTACAAAACTTATGTGTGTTAGACTGTAGCATATCACTTAGGTTTTTTAACTCTTAAGAGTCTGATTAAGTTTGAACTAAAAATTATTATCAATTTTTACCAGATGACATGCTTTATTAAAGTGTGCAAACCGAGGAAATGCAAAGCAACATACTTTTTTCTTAACTACTAAAATACAGTCAAAAGCTATATTATTTCATTCTTTCTTTTAACACTGATCTATGCTACACCCATGACTCATTTGCATCCTCTTAAAGAAATTTAGCAAATACTTGAGGATCAGGTATATGAAATCATGGGAAGAACTAAAATTGTTTTTGAGCTGAACTCAGAACAGAACCTATGCGTCTTTTGAAATGCATTGTATATTTAATGAACTGTATTTTCATTATCAAATGTCATAGTTAACTACAGTGAGGGTTTGTATATGTACACAAACATAACTCAATGCTGTGAAACTATAGAAGGCAATGTTTTGACGATGGTTAACTTAATAATTTACTTAGTATTAATCATAAAGATAGCATGTAAATGATTAGATTTTGTTCAGACATGGTGGTGTTTTTGTGATAAATACAAATTACATAGCTTTGCAGTTTGTCATGTGCCTTTCACTGTATCACCTCCAACTAATTCAGAAATCTCTGTCATCTGGGACATTTGAACCCTGTACATCCGTGAATGCATTACACATAAAGAATGCATTACACATGGCCAGACCTCTTATACTTCTGTACTTCATACTGGCAGAAGCTAATTAAAGTTTATTAGGAGAGTGACATACTGCATAGCTTTAGAATTCCTGAATTCCCAAGCCATTGTTTTTGTATGAGACATAGTAGTGTTTCAGCACTTACTATATTAGTATTCTTCTGAATTATTTAATTACTTTTTTTTTTTAAGAGTTATAAAAGAGTTAAAAAGCAGAATGTACCTTTACAGCCTTGATAGAGGCAGGTGTGGTTAACTTTTGTTGAATTTCTTACGCTGATTGAGTAATAGATAATTAATAGCTATTTAAGCTACTACCTGTGAAAGGAGTGAAATTAAACTTTTAAACCTTCTCTAAATTTCTTGTGAAGATCATTTAAGGTCTCTACTAGGTAGTAGCTAGCTTTCACTGCTGTGCCCTAGATCTGTTGGCAATGGAGAGACAGGAAAAGTGTGATGAGAGAGAACACCTTTACTTCTTAAGAAATAAAAAATTTGACCGCTCTGTACCTGCAGAGAGGATTTTGTGAATAAGGGGAACCATTCTTGTTGCAGAAGTTATAAGCGTCATAACACTTTTACTGAGGCTGGCATTATCAGTTTGTCAACAAAGATAACACTATTGAATCCTAATTAGACCAGTGAATAGTCTCATTTAAGTCAAACTTGAATCATATGGGAGGAAGAAAACAGACCCTTCCAACTACCATTGAGGATTCTCATTTTAATAGTGTTAGTCTGACTGTCTTAAGTATGTTCACTGGATTTCACTGTATTGCATGGAGTTTGGTGGTGTAAGATGTTTGTCTGAGTCTGCCAGCAAGGAATTGTTCACTCCAATTTTTGAGCTAGATTACAAATTTTCCTTGAAAAATGTGCACTTTTTTCTTTGAAAGCACAAAGTTTATTTCCTAAATTTCTCATATCTGTTTCCAGATGAAATATGATTTAAAGGTTATACAACTGGTAGAACTTCTACAGGGGAACTGCTCAAGATAATCCTCTGTTTCATAATTTATTTGTTATTTCTTGTATGGTTTTGGAATTTTCCTTATGCTGTAACACTTGAATTTTGTCAGCCTTGAAAAAAATCAACCTCTTTTTGTTGAATAGTTTGCTTTGGGGGGGGGATCTTTAAGAGAAAATATATTCATCTGGTTTTGGTCTGTAGTGTTATTTTTCTAAATTCTGTTAATATGCTAACTTTTTCTTGAAGATTTATAATTGTAAACTTCTTTTTTGTACGTATTATTATGATGAATAAACAGGAAGGTGTTTGCTTTCCAGTAATTGTTTATTATTTGTATCCCTTTTTTTAAATGAGAGCACAAAAAGATGTGACAATGGGCAGCAAGCTTGTGATAATGCTTCTTGAATGGTTTTTTACTACTATTGAGATCTTTTTCGTAATTTAGTGAAAAGAGTTTGTTGTCCACGTCAAAATTACTGTTTTTAAATGCATGAATTCTTACGGACTAGTAAATTAAAACTTCTTCCTGTTTCTATTAAGAATGTTTGTATGTGATTCTGTTGTAGTTTGATGGTGCAGAGAGAAGGGAAATAGTGGGGTTTTCCTAAGGAGATGTATCTTATGTTCTTGCTAAACCAGCATAATTTGGGGTGAATGAACTATTACAGCCTTTCATGTTTGTATGTGTTCATGTGGGAAGATTTTCACATGTGGAAAACCAAAGTGGATGTTATTTATGGAGGTTTGGGTTTGGAGCTTATTTTGAGGCAGACAGAAAGATCAGCAATATATAACCTTGGATTATTTTTCTTGGCCAAGTCCTGCCTGTCCCTGAGGTTGTTTTAATGAGATACTTGTATATTTATTGCACTTTTAAAAGCACGAAAGAGTTGTTTATGATGTATTTTTTTTTTTTTTTTGTGAATTCTAGGCTCCATGTATCACATGTTTCACTATTATAAACAGCACAGGATATTGACAGAAGCACGGCTGGCCTGGGCACAGACAGTGCATGTATGGTATGCTTTGCCCTGGCAGAATAGAATAATCTCTCATGATAAAAATAAGTTACCCACTAAATGCATTGTTCTGCACATGTAACTTTTACAGCACAGTTACATTGTTTAGGGCCTGTTTTCTTGCCATCTTTCACCCGCAAAACAGTGGCAATGAAGGTTTGGTTTTAAGTCCTTTTAAAAGATGTGGTTGGGTGGGGAGAGTGAGGTGGAAAAACAATCAACCTTCAGCCTAATATATTTTGGTATTGTATATGCAGCTATATATTTTAGTTTCATGTTATTACTCTGGCTTTGACAGACTTATTCTTTTGAGGAAAAACTGCTTGCTTAGTGAAGAATTAATGGTAAAAGTAATGCCAAAAAAATTAAAGGCTGAATTTTAAAATTCCTGTGATCCTTGTGCTGTGGACCCAACTTGGCATGGATTACCTTAAACCATACGAGTAGCTCTACCATAAAAATGTTGACGGTCTTTATAAAATTTTGTTGTTTTCTTCTTACTTATATACATGTTAAAAAACAAACTTAAGAGTACACTATTTTTTGGGGGGGAAGGTATTTTGTTTGTAGAAGTCCAAAACTTTGTAGCAGGCATGAATTTTGTTGTACTGGCATTTCTGGGGAATGGGAGTGCAGTGCTTTGCCAGCAGGACCTGGATCTTGCAGGAAGTATATTTTTGGCCAGAGAACTTTTTCGGGGTAAGTGGTGTAGAAAAGCACAGTGCATGGAGGGAAACATGCCTGTGGGTGGAACTTTTAACTCGTGTTGCAAAATGTTAGTAGCTGTGAGTTGGGGATTAATGGTGATGTATTTTAAACAATTAAAAACCTACTAAAAGCTATTATTTTATGATTTTGAATAATGTTAATAAAAGAGGGTTCTCTTTAATTTACAGTGATGTATTTTGAAATTTTATGGTAGGTCAAAGTGATTTATTTTTCTGCGAGTGCTATCGCTGCTTAACTCTGGCTTAATATTGTGGAATACTAATATTGTACTGTTTACAGAAGGCTCCAACTGTCTGCTTATTACATATTATCAATATTAAATGATCCTGTAATCTATTTTTCTCATTGCATAAGCTGAAAATGGTGTCAGATGTTCATACTGCTTTTTCATGTCCATTTTGATGAATCTATTTATTACCTCTGTAATGAGTAGTACACATGGTTGGTTAGCCGGGTTATTGAACTTCATCAACCTTGGCTGAAATTCACAATGCATGTGAAACTTGAAACATGTAAGAGATTCCATCTGGGCTAAAAGGTTCAATAATGATTACAACTTGTAGTGGAATCTCCTCACAGAAGATGGGATTGAGCTCTATGCCTGTGGTGTACTTTCTGGTACTCCTTTTACAGAGATATATCACGTTTGTAGAACATGAGCCTGCATATGTGGTATTTATTTTCTTGCCTGCGATCTAAGAGTTAAAAAGACTTTTCAATGGGTGGCCATATAACTTGATAGTTTTTCTGTTAATTTCACAAATGTTTTCCTCATTATCTTGTGCATATTTTATAGTACAGAGATGAAAATACTTTTGTCGTGGTTCAGTCTATCTCACTGCAACACAGAACTTACTCTATGCATCATCTTGTGTCTTCATGTTTTGAAAGCTAATTGTGCTGCTAGAGTTTGAATAGCTTCAGCTGTACATGTATATCTTTTTTGGAATGCTTGTTAGATGGTGGGGGCAGAAGAAGTTGATAAATGTAGACTGTTTTCTAATGACAGTATCTTCTGAGGCATCTAGTGACTTTCCTAGATACCGTCAACATTATTTACAGCCTAAAGATGTATATTAATGGACATGACATTTTTGGCTTACCAGCAGAAAATTTCATGGTGACTATACTGATGCTAAGCAGTAGGGTTAAAAAAAGAAAGGATCTCAGTATTTTGTGTCCATTTCAAACTCCTCATGCTTGATTGTGTCATGGATTTATATGGTTTTGAAAGTCAAGTTTGAAACAGTACCAATGAAGAAGGAAGTGTATGGAGGCAGGTAGGAAATTTGAAATATAAAGATTGAAATCCTGACCTGGTTAACAGGAGTTGTCACTGATTTCAGAATTAGTGAGGCCAGAATTTTGCCTGAATTATAGAATAGGAATGGTACCAAGAGAGAGAATTTGATTTTACATTCATCCTAAAGTCTATAATATGCAAACTTTCCTAAAAGATGGTGTGTGACAGGAGAAGAAATACAGCAAATGTCATGCTCCTTTAATAATGCTTAAGGGAAGACTATCAAATTAGTTTTGTCTTCTGTGATACATATATTATGATATTTGCAGTTTTTAGGTCTGTTATTGACCATACACTTAAGTCTTAATGCTTTCATGTTGTTATTTTTCTTATATAAGTGAAATATTTTTTGTTGTTCTCTTTTTTCCCGTTTCCTCTATGGGTTTCTCTTTTAATATGAGAGATCTTTGTAACCTCATCAGCTATACAGCCTCCGTTTTTCCTTTCCTGTAACGTCTGTCTGGTTTTGATTTCTTGCTGTACTTCTACGTGGTGACTTTTAGTACTTTATAGGGAGCTTTCTGAAGCAAGCAGTAAACTGTATGTCTTCAATTCTGAATAGTTTTGTAGTAATATGCCTCACATTTCCATTCCTTCATTTAATTATAGTTACCGTGGTCACTGCTTCTAAGTTCATATTCCTAGTGAGTGTCACATTTATACTAGAAAACCAGTGAATTTAGGTCTTCTGGCTGGTATCATACTTTCTTTATAGCAGTAATACCCATGTGAACAAGGAACTGTCACTGCTCAGTTTTAGATATATTTAAATCTTTTTGCATGCACTGTGATTTGAAGTTTAGAAATATGAGTGTTGCTTACAAATTTTTCATTTTTTTTCCAGGTTATCTTTGTAGAAGGTATGTTTGTTGCCTCATCATTATCTATTCTTTATCCAGGCAGCTTTATCAGCACATTCTCTAATTGGATTTCCTTTATTTTTGATACTAAACTTGTTTATAAAACTTGTAGGGCCTTTTCCTCTGGTGATGATTAGTCAAAAAGCTCTCTTTGTGCAAAAATTCAGTCTTTGTTTACAAGTTTGCAACAAGGAACTTTGTTTCTCCTCTAACATGACATAGTTGAAGAAAGCAATATTATACTGTGTATTCAGAGATCCTGGAATTGTGAAATGTTCTGGTTATGTTCTTCTGCCATTGCCAAGCAAGAGCAGCATTTCTCGCTTTTTTACATTTGTATGTTACAGACAGTATCTATGATACTTAAGATTTTGAGAAATGTGTGATTAGCCTTCTTTTACTTATGGAGCAACATATGGCTGCTGTAACTGTCCTAAATTTACAGATTATGTTCATGTTCCAATTTAAAATGGGAGTTGGATTGTTTTGTCACAGAATAAAAAGCATACTCCTCTGAAAGCTATTCTAGTTCTTTATCAGAAGGAGTAGTTAAGATATATTAAGGGTACAAAATATGGTAATTAGGTGTAAAGAAAGCTTTTCCAAAAGGTGCTTTATTTGTTTGGGTCTTTGTCCAGCTGCAAGCACTTACTGAGGGCTATAAATCTTACTCTTGTTGAAGGATTTTTAACTGATGGTAAATTTGCCTTTCTAAGATAGGTGATGAAGAGTACACAAAAATGTGCCTGACCTACTTGGCAGCACACTTTTGTCATCCTGAGTGAATGAAGATTGTGATCTGTGAGGTGTCATACTGTTTCTTAATCTAATCTGAGGTCAAAGGAATAGAGACCTAGACTTCCTGATTCTGTTCTTTCTATCTGGCTACTTAAATACTTCTCTCTTGCAAAACAAAAGGTTATGTATCTAGAACGTAAGGTAGAGATATTCCTCATAGTGGTATATGATGTAATTTGATGATTAAATGTCAATTAGTAGACTTTATACACAGAAACTGAGATTGGGTCATTTAACTGGGGAACTTGTTGCAGACAACGCAGACTGATAGGAGGTCAGGGATTGTACAGCCTGATTTCTGTGTGATCTTGAGTGAACTATTCAACACTAGATTCTGACTATCAGTAGAAATAATGCTTTTTACCTAATTCACAGTAATGTTGCATATTGTGACTCAAGATTTTAGAGTACAGTATCATCACAAAGCCAGTAGGTTTTAGGAAACATGTAGTATGCTTGTTTTCCTGGCAGTTTTTCCTATTTCACAGATGTGAAGTTTTGTAGGCATATGTATTTTTGGAATTAATACCCACTTCCCCACACTGGCAAGGTCTAACTCCTTGGAAGATGAAAAAACACTGTATAGAACATTCAGCTGTAATTGGTCATTTGCTTTAGAAGCCTGTTGTCATTGAGCTCTTGGATGGGCTGCTGGTGTTCCAGCTGATCACAGGTAGACCTTAAACGTCATCTAAAAAAATACACATTAGTTTTGGTGTGAGAGGATACCTGATAAGTGTTTGTGTCCTTACTGAAAGTGTGGCAAAGAGGTCTTTGATTTATATATATATTTTTTAATTTATTTTATTTTCCCCATGGCCTTACATTATAATTTTCATGATTTCTAATTCTGACTTGTTTTCCATTCTCCTTGCTTTTGTATCTAGACACTTTTTGTTAATACTGTTCTTATTCTTAATCTTTTGTTTCAGAACTCCATCTCCTGCCTTACCTTGTATGTTGGAAACACATGACGGATCATTTGAGTTACATAACAGCTTCCCATCTCCCTCTTCCCTTTGTAGTTTAAGGTACACCCAAAAGATTTGCCAGTTTTGAACCTGGGGAGGTTGGTACCCATCCTGAATACCATCTAATCCAGAAAAAATAGAATTTAAGGAGGTAACCCAGGACTGTCTAAATTCCCAAACCTCCATGTCTTGTTAGCTTGCCCTTTGTGAGCTGTCTCTTATCTGTTTTTATTTACTTGCACTAGAAAGAACAATAAACTGCTTCCTCCTTGTATTCAGTTTATTATTTATCTGTGAAATGTCTATTATACATTTAAAAATCCTTCACTGTTTTGTCTAACTAATACAAATAAATATCAAGGTTTTTTGTAAGAAAAAGTTTGGTCCAATTTATTGTAGTACTGTGTCAGTATCTTTACAGAACACTAAGTATTTCTTCTGAAATAACTTAGAGATTAAAGCTTGGAGGATCTAGCACTTTAGCTGACAGCACAGTATGTCTTTTAATTATTCTGCCTTGGCTGAAGTATTCCTCTTTATTAAACTTACTTCTTTTATTAACATTGCACTGTTGTACTTGCCAAAAGGAGATTCAAAACATGCAACTAATTTTTTTTGTTATGTTTAATTAGGGCTCAGCTCAGCAGTACAGAAACCTATGATACTCTTGGCTTACAGAAGAACAGAAGTGTACTTGAAAAGAAACTAGATAACTTCTGGCTTTTTTCTCCATTTTTGCTTTGTTGGGAAAAGCTGTTTTGTTGCCTTAAGCTACTGCTGATGCAAAGAGCAGCTTTAGAGAGTTTGCCAACCCCATTTCTCTGAACTTGGAAATTTTTGTAAGAGACAGTCAAAGATATATTTTAAATTCTTGGGAATTTTTTCCTGGTCACTTGAGTAACTTCTCTAGGAAGGTGTATTAAAAAAATCAGTGATAAGGGAGGAAAAAAAGCCCCAAAGTTTTGGGGATGAGTTGGAGGGGAAAAAAAAAAAGTCCCTCAAAACAGCTTTCAATGGATGCTCTTAATGCTGGTGTTTTTCCAGAATAAAAACCCTTCAAGGGTATGTGGATTAGCTAGAAACTGCAGTCTCTCTATCATTAACCTTTAAGGATTTACCTAACATCAGTAACAAGTATCTGTGTGTGAGTATTGTAAATTTTGTTGTTACTACTTCTCTTTAGCTTGCTTCAGCTTTGCTATATAATAGTGACGAAGCTACAGCAGCATGCACAAAAATGTTGTTGTTTATTTCCTTAATGTATTCAGGTAATGATATTTGTAAGTAGACTGTCTTTATTTAAATAAACAAAAATCCCGATCACTTATCCCATAGTGACTAAACATTCAGTACTGATTGCTTACTAGGAAAGAGTCTGCTCTAAACGTCATGTTAAATTTGACTACTCAGATCTCATCTAAATTTCATGGAGATGCTGGTTTGATGGTGAATTACCTTGCAGACAGATTTATTGTTTTCTGGTACTCTAGATTTCAGTTAAATGTTTGTTTTGGAAGTGTTTATTTTGCAATAAAAATAGAAGTAGTATATTAACTGTAGTCTAAAAAAATATTTTTTATCCCTTCTAAATTAATCAAAATTACATATTTATATTTATGGTTTTTACTAAAATTAGGATTATGTGTTGCTCTAAAATGAGTTCTGCTAATTGTGAGACATTTTTTTATCTCGGGTTTCTTTTAAAATGTACCTAACTCATCTTGTTTGGCTTAACTTGGTAATAATACATGTAGATGCACTTTTAGGTGGAAAGGTTATTTTTGTGTAGAAAATGTGAAGCTGCACGCTAAGTTGCTGCACATTCAGATACCTATCTTACTCCATGATTTTGTGTTGCAAAGGACAAAATTCTATGTGAATTGAAAAATAAACTCTGATAAATTTTACTTAGCACTTCGTTTTCTAATTTAATGTTTAAAATCTCATATTTTTTTTAAAAAATGCAATAATTGATTTATGTTGGGAAAACTGACTGACTTGTGTGCAAGAAGCCACGCTGTCATTTTTTAAAGACAATCAAAAGAAAATATGGATTTATTCTAAGCTTGAAGAAACACTGAGTAGAAAGTTCAATCAGCATAATCTTTGGTTGCAGATGTGATACTAAGATGTGAATAGTTGTGTTAATTTCTGCAATTGATTTTATTACTGGTAAAATGGCATCCTGATAATGTCTATAGGACTGATACAATACATTGTAAGAAAAATATTCAGGAAAAAATTGTTTGGGATTTGGTAGTGGCATGATCCTGTCACTTAGTAGATGAAGAAAGGCAAGATGAAACATGAAGGCCAAGAGACTTTTTTTTTCTTTCCCCTCCTGAAGTAGTATATATCATTTCAAGAGACCTTTGTGATTAGTTGAAATGAAAGGTGTATATCTGAATCTTTTTTGACTGGGATTTTTAGTTGGTGATGTACAACTAATGCAAGGAGTAGATATGAAAGATAAAACTGGGATTTCACTGAAAATTCAGGTCCTATCTCAGATTCTCCTTCTCTTCACTCTAATCTCTGGCCACTTCATCTTTTCAGATACCTGACAGGACCTGCTTGTAGTTACATGACCTAGGAACTGGGGGGGGGGGGGGGATAAAAAAAAAAATCAATCAGTCTTGTTTGGGATGATCTGTTCAGTTGAACATTAAATTTCAGTTTTGTTTCTGTCTCCTATGTTTTAAGTAAGCTTCTTTAAGAATATCTAATTTATTTCAAAACTACAGTTTTTCAGGGTAGTCATCCCCATGTATTTTAGGGGCAGATGTTTAATGGTTGCTGTGGGAATTGCCTTTACACAACTACAGCGAGGTCTTGCCATGGGATGTTGTAAGTAGCTTGGCTCTGTATTTAATATGCTGCATCTCATAATAGGGTTCATTTCAGACTGGAACCCTTGGCTGTTATTGCAATATTTATATTGGATAGTAGCACCTCTACAACATAAAGAATAGGAAATGTGGGTTTGAATCTGTTGCTAGACTGTACCTTTGGATGGTTGAGATAATTACAGTGTTAGGTTTTAACAGAGCTGAAAGGACTTAAGTTGAAGCTTTGTTCATGTCTTATGCATTTGCATTTGCAAATGAGTTGGTGGGCATATTAGGAGAGTGTAACGAATGTAAATACCGGGTCTGACTGCAACTTTGTGGCTCTTATTTGCAGCATATTTGTAATATATGTCCCTGACATAGTCACTGTTCTTTGTTTGCTTGAAGTGTCTCCTGTTATGAATATATATTTCTTTGCCCTGATGCATTTCTGGTTTTTTACAGGAACAATGAGTCACAGATCTTTATAATCCCATCAATTTAGGGATTTTTTTTTTTCATATTTTAGTGTTGTGCTCTCTTCAGATGAAACAAAATATCTTGAGTCTTGTCAGTGACAATGGGAATGCAATTATTGTTAAGAATAATTTTGTCTTGCCCAGAACAGTATATTACAAAGAAGTGTAATAACCAAATATTTTAAAATTGGTTAGATGGAAAACAGAACCACTGCATTAGTCATCCTGTTTCATTTTGTTTGGCTTATTGTTTAGTTCATGGCTCCAAGAAAAACACCTTTGTCCAATTTGCACACAAAGGGAGAGGCAGGATGTATCTTTCATATAACATTGAACTTTTCAATGAAAACTATCAGTATGTGTCATTACTATGTGCTTGCAAACACACAGAAACAAAAGCAGCATTCATATGTCACATGAATTGCTCATTTTAAATGTAGTCTCTTAAAAGTATCTTGGTGCTTTATTTGCTTGAAAACTTGCATTTGAAGCAACTTGAATAACTGTTAAGATTTTATCCTAAATAGCCATTATGAAGCATGGTGACTGTGGCCAAGAAATCCTGATACAGAATACGTGGTGCTTTTTTTGGATCTGGAAAGTATGAGATTGTCAGTGATGTCATGTTTTGCATATGGCTGCCATCACTTTGTGTGAAGGGTGTACATGTACACATGGATTTTGTACCCTTAAACCGCCAGCACAGGCAACTATGATCTTAGTTGCAGAGGATTCTTCCCTAAATCACACAGTATTGTTGTAGTATTCGAACCTGAAAAAAAAAGCTTACCTAACTCCAAATTCATCATACTGTCTTTAGCACACTTGAGTCTGCTGTACTCCTTTTCTGAGGAAGTGTTAAATAAGATGATTGATTCACTGGTGTTTAGATCTTCCAGTTTGAAAGCTAGTAATGTCTGGGAGACAAGTCTCTTTTCTGTTTATACGTAGTTCTCTTGGGTCCTCAAAATGAAAAAAACACCTAATCTGTTTGCTGAGATGCAGCAGTTGGGATGAGGGTCTCTTTTGGCTTATAAAGATGATTTGTTGAAAGTTCTTATGTTTAAACTTTTCACAACTCTCCTCTGCAGTAAAACTGGAGTTAAATTACATTTCATATAGATTACATGTTGCAGTTAAAAAAAGGTATTAGAACTGTAAATTGCATCAGGGTTCAAATTTTGTTTTGTGTACAGTTTTGTTTTCAAAGCAAAGGATATTTGAAGGGAGTAACAGTTCCTACCTAGGAAAATATTTTTGTGATAACTTTTATTACTTCTGCATTAAAAAAAAGAAGTATGATTTGTATGGTTGCAGATGAACTTTCTGATGGTTGAGCTAAAATTATGGTGCCTTATCCGAATGCTAAGGGTTTAAAAAGACTGGTGTGCATAAAGAAGAGTGTGGCCAGCAGGTCAAGGGAGGTTCTCCTCCCCCTCTACTCTGCACCAGTGAGACCACATTTGGAGTAGTGTGTTCAGTTCTGGTCTCCCCAGTTCAAGAGGGACAGGGAAATAGTAGATAGAGTCCAATGGAGAGCTACAAAGATGATGAAGGGACTGGAACATCTCTCTGATGAGGAAAGGCTGAGAACCCTGGGACTGTTTAGCCTGGTTAAGAGAAGACTGAGAGGGGATCTGATTAATGTTTACAAATATCTGAAGGGTGTGTCTCAAGTAGAAGGGGCCAGTCTCTTTTCAGTGGTGCCCTGTGATGGGACAAGAGGTAATGGTAGCAAGGTGAAACACAAGAAGTTCCCCTTTAATGTGAGGAAAAACTTCCTCGCTGTGAGGGTGACAGAGCCCTGGAATAGGCTGCCCAGAGAGGTTGTGGAGTCTCCTTCTTTAGAGACTTTCAGGACCCATGTGGATCTCTTCCTGTGTCGCCTGCCCTGGTGTTCCTGTGCTGGCAGGGGAGTTGGACTCGATGATTTCCAGAGGTCACTTCCAACCCCTACCATTCTATGTGTACGTACTGGCCTGTATTATAGCTTAAAACTCTGCTAGGTCAGTGCATGCCATAGGTTTTCTAGGTAAGTTGTTGGATTTGTATTGTAGAAACATGCTGGCCAAACAGTGAGAATATTCTTCTTCTTGTGAAGATCTTGAACCAAAGAAAAATTGAAGTGCTACATATTGGCCTATGCTTAGTTCACAAGGAAGTGTCTGCAATGTTGTTTTTTTCTTTTTCTGGAAATAACTTGGAGCAAGGATACAAAAAAAAAAAACCAAGAAGCCAGCATACTTCTTTTTATATTAACCTTTGCATTGCTTCTGCCTGAAGGAAGATAACTTGTATGTCTTTGTACATTATCAGAGTTCAAACATGAACTCCTGAACTAGTGGCTATACTGCTTCTGAGTGACAGAGGCTAGAAAGTATTTTTTCATTTATGTTTAGTGCCAAGAATGTTTCAATTAAGGTTTCATATTTTCTGGACTGCAGCATTAATTTAAAAAGGTGTTGCTTTTACTTTATGAAGGTTATACCAAAATATTGAGCCTTTCTAAGAATGACCAACTTGTACAAGTAAAACTTTCTAGTCATTGGAAGCTGGATTTTTACTTGCAATATCCTAACACCATATATGAAAAAGAAATTGCTCTTCCAGCTATTATTTTATTGAAGAATGATTTTGTAGAAGTCTCTCACCCATTTAATGGTAAAAGAAAATACAAGTATTTCCAAAAATCCCCTAGATCTATTCTGAAATTTAACTCCCTTCACTCTGCAAATGGGGCATCTGCTGATAAGAACGCAATAGATGTTTGCTGCAATTCAGAAAACAATATGAAAGTTTGAGAATGTAGTGAGGGGGAAAAGATAAACCTGAACACAGCTATGAAAGGAATATGCAGGTTTATTGATACAATTGGTTCGTGCTGTTTCTGGTGTTCTAGTCTCTAAGTAATCGGTTGGTATGCAAAAGCCCAGAAAAGTGTAACGCAGGCAGGCTAATAATTTTCACTTCCAATTCCACAGAACCCTTTTGTTCACTTACTTGATTTTGCTACGTTTACTGTAGTGAAAGAGAAGAATGTTTTCTTCCAGACTCCCATTTAGTTTCCATTCAAACTACCTGTGATATAGGGCTCAAGGAAGGCTAGACTCAAGACAGCTTTAAATCATTGCTCAGGCACGTGTTAAGATGTTTTAGAATCTCAGGGCCTCCAAAGCCCTTCTATGGGTGAAGAGAAAGGAAGAAATTATTTTGAAGAAAGTAAATGCAAACAAGCCCTGTAGGCTTTTACAGTGAGGACTAAGTTGTTGCAAAGAAAGATAGCACCACTGTGTTTCAAAAGTACTGTAAATGACAGATCCAAGATACCCTGGAGTGTTTGGGAGAAGGTAGAGAAGCTGAAGAAAACTTGCTCTTGTCTAAAATGTTTTTTAATTTCTTCTTGTGTATTCAAACTTTCTTGTATTTGAAATAAAATAATGTTTTAAAACATGAAAATGCCTGATGAAAATTCTTTACTAAATGTCCCCCAATGATAAATGGATTGTGTGCTGTCTACTTTTATTTAAACAAGAAAACACTGAATTATTTTTCCACTCAGGGAATTCCTTTCTCTGTGGTATAGAGAAACTTGTGTAGTTTGACAGAGCCATATACTGATGTGGTGGATGCTGACAAAATGTAGTTGGCATTGAGTGATGATAAACTGCTCCTCAGTTGAGAGAGATAGATGAAAATCTGTCCCAAAATTCAGTGATAGGTGTTGACTGCAGATAGACAAGTGTGACAGTATTGAATTGATCAATCTTCTTAGAAGATGAAGAATTAAATTGAGTTCTAATTTCTGAGTCTTTATGAAAAGCATGCTGTAGGTAACAGGCTGAAGGGTTTTAAATGTCTGTAGCAAATCCCATGCACTTGTAGCTCTCTTGCTAGTTCTACTAGTCCTTTAGGTTAACTGCTGATGTAGAGAGCTGTGCTGTAATGTGTATCCTTAGTTTTGTTCTTTAAATACTCAATCCCTGTGTTAGGCTGAGATTTTAAAATTTACTGTATTCTGAAAATGTGGTTACCTTTTGCTGAAGAGCAAATGTTTTTAGCAAACTTAGTGAAACTTAGAAACATGGTGAATCTGTTAAAGTTTTCCACCCTGATAGAAGCTTTTCGCTGTCTGTTTAAGCTGTGTGACACCGGGGAAGGAAGGAAGGAAGCGCTGAGTTTTGCAGAAGATACAAAGAGCTAAAGCTGTAAAAGTACTTGAATGCTGAGGTGCTTTCAAACTCCTGCTTCAGATGCTTCATTTAGAAGTTGCATTCTTCTAAGCTCTGGCATAGTTGTTTCTTAAACTGTAAAGGTACTTAATTGTACTTCTGCTTAATGAGGATTTTCTGATCTATGAAGATTTATTTTAAGGACATACATAAAAATGCTGCAGTCTCAAGAGCAAGCAGCTTGCTAGGTGGATCATACTTAAACCCCAGTGAACTCTATGAAGAAGGCATTGTGTTTCCACTTCTTGAAATATTTCATCTGGTAAATGGTCTGAAAAGATGCTTTATGAAATATGTTCCACAAAGTGATAGGAAGATCAAGTAATAATAGTAAAATACAATCCCTACCTAGAGCCAGTAATTCAGAAGTTCAGTTGGAACCTCTGTGTGGTTTAGGATACCTGGATTTGTTTTTCTCCTTTTTCATAAATCTACCTGTCCTAAATACAGTATAAGTGTTCATGAGTAAGTAGCTTAAAATATGTCTAATGAGGAGATGCATCAGCACTTGACCTATGGCAGTATTTTGAATGGAAGGATGGACTGCTGCTTGAAAATCCTCTGAAAGGAGGTTTTTATAAATGCATAATTTCATGGAAAGATCCAGAACATATCTGCCTAAGGGTGAAGAATCATCTTTTGGTAGGCTAGAAAAGAGAGAGTATGTCCTAAAGAGGAGTGTTGAACACTGATCTCCAAGTTTTCAGGGAAAAATCAAGGTGGTATTAAAATTAAGTATGTTTGCAGCATGTAACCTGGTTAAATTTTAATCTTTCTTGATCTAGTTTATCATGAGAATCAAGTTCTTAACCGTAACAGAGAACGGCATGGAGTTTATTATTTTGCACAGTGTGACATGGGGTAGAGTTAGCAAAGCATCAGAACACTTAGATAATTAAAATGACTGTCAGCTCTAAACCTTTGTATAAAAGTAAAAAAACCTGTATTCCCAGGCATTCCAACTAGTTTTTAATAATGTGGTAAGCTGGTTAAAGAATCATTTAAGTTGGAAAAGACCCTTGGGATCATCATGTCCAACCACTAACCCTACTCTACAAGTTCTTCCCTAGACCATATTCTCTAACACTACATCTAAGTGATGCTTAAACACATCCAGGTATGGCGACTCAACCACCTCCCTGGGCAGATTATTCCAATATCTCACCACTCTTTCTGTGGAGAACTTTTTCCTAGTGTCCAGAACAAAATAAGGCCAAAATAAGTGTATTTTTTTTGTGCAAAACAAGAAGCATACAGCCACCTAATAGTACTCTGGTACAACATGCCTTACATTAGTTACATGAAAAACTCCAGTTAAATACACTTAAAGTGGAATTAGGAACAGGGGAAATCTTTGCATATGTTATAGATGAATTCATGTGCATGCAGTGAATTACCCAGGTAATTAAAGTTGCTTGGTACAATGAACGGCTTGAAAAGAGATACAAGAAAATTGCTTGGACTTAAATACTGTAAGTATGTAATTGCAGAAAATGGTATAAATTCGTCTCGGTGTCTGTTTTTATAATGTAAGTTATGTCTTGTGCTGTAACTGAATTTTGTTGCTCCAGGGTGTTTTGGAAGTGAGACAGCCCATTTTAATAGGCTTTTTGGTAAACAGTTTTTAAAAAGGAAAACATGAACATGCTTTAAATGTCTTAAAGCTAAACCAAATACCTCTTCTGACTTTGTCACATACTCAAATTGCTGGGCATTTCAGTTTGATTCTTCCTGTTCTAGTTCAAGCTTGTCTAATTGGGACTTGAGTTACGTTATGCCTCTTACAGCCAGATGGAAATTTCTGTCATTGTTACAGTTCTCCATGTTGATGGGCACTCAGTGATACTGTTGAACACATCACAAATACGTATTAGCTCACCCTTGATAGAAACCTAGTTAGTTTCTGGCTCTTTTCTCTGCACCTTATGGACATTTGGCACTCCCAAGAATTCATCTCTTGGTGTAAATTCTCCCAGATCTTTTCTAGTTAAATGAAGTTTACTTTGGACCAGCGTCTGTGCAGCTTTTCATTAATGAACTGAACAGTGAAAGAGAATATAGTTAAAAAACATGCAGATGATGTCAGGGTGGAAGGAGTTGCAGCTTTTGGTGGACAGTTTCATAATTTGAACCGATCTCATTAAATTGCAGTAGTCTCAAATTAACAAACTGAATTTAATCTGAAATCTTTTAGAAGGGAGAAATTAAATGCCCAAATTCAAAATGGGGAAGAAATGATAAACAGTAGGTTGAGTACGGTAATTTAGAAATTCTCTGTGAAACTTTGTTCTGTGAGTAAAAGGAAAAAGAACTTGGGGCTATAGAGTCACGCTGCACTTTAATTATAGTGAAGTATGAACTGTCTCTCCACTTGTTTTAGATTTAGAAAGACTGTACTTGCAGACTGTCATATCAATAAGTTATGCAAAAGAGAGTTTTTCATGGGTTATTTTTTTCTCTCTATCATCTAGTATATCCAGTTACCTGTTTAGTCTCATGATACTCTATCCAATCTATTGCAACTGCATGCTATTGGATTCATTATTCTAGTGAGAACAATTTTGAAAAAATGTTATCCATGTATCAGTTGATGATGGGACAAAAGCCATTTTGATTCTACACTGATAAATCAAGGAAAATTTTAGCAAAGATTTTGAAGTGTGTGGATAAAAACCCCCATACCTTTAGATTACAAATCCCCTTAGGCAGAATCTCATTTGCTAAGAAAGAGCTTGTAAACCATTCCTGGAACAGGGTTGGTCACTTGAGTAGTTCTCTGGTCCCTGGTTTTGTGTAACATTGTTCTACAGACAGGGTGGTGTTTGGATCAGAAAAAGGAGTAGTTATCCCCATGTGATTGTGATTCTTACTCCCTCACACATCCCATTGCATGATCTCCCCCTGCCACAGGTGGTCTTCAGATTTTTGAATCAAAGGCTAACTGTGCACCTAAAGCACCCAGAGCACAGTTTTAGAATACTCTCTCATTTTCAGTGTTATGTTGCCAGGCATAATAGTTCTGCAGCCTCACCATATGGCTCATTCCTCACAGTCAAACAAGTGGAGGAGTAAGTATAATCTGGCTTTTCTAATAGCTGAAGGCACCAAGGCAGAGAAATTGAGTCTGCTTTTTGAATGTCCTAAGTCTGTTTTGCACAAAATGCATACAGTTACTGTTCCAAAGACGTGTTCAAATTGAGGTGTCTAACTTTTTATATGTGCTCTTAAAAGCTGGGTCCCGGCGACTATCAAACAGCTAGTCAGACTGCAGGTAGCATTAATGTACTTAAGTGCGTGGCTCACATTTTCAGGGGATTTTGTAGGTCTGTTTTGTTACTGAGATGTATTTCTGACTAGGAAAATGTTTTATTGTAGGTTTTGAAACAGCAAAGTCTCTTGCACTGCATGGGGCACATGTTATCCTGGGTTGCAGAAATACGTCAAGAGGCAATGATGCCGTACAACGCATTCTTGAGGAATGGGTAAGTGAATGTATATAGTGCCAACACTAAGCTGTGTTTATCAAGATGTGATACAGTACAAGCAGTTAAATAGATATTACATTGCCATGCAAGAATCTAACAAAGAAGGTGTTTGTCTTAATTTGCAATAGACTACTCAGTCACTGGTATATCGGTGATTTTTCATTACGTATGACCATATTGGACTTCAAGGCTTGACATGCTGTTATCTGTGTTTTATACAGATGATTTGTAAAGACAAAAAATGTTTGAAAGAACCACTGAGGCATGTTTCATAGTTCATAGGACAGGATGTTTCCAGAACCAAATTGTATAGCTGAATGAAAGAGAATGTATACATATTGAATATTAGAGACAGCTGCTATTTTGCGATAGTTTTTATACTGTGAGAGATTTCAGATAGTCATTTTACAAAGCCAAGAAGGTTTCCTTCCTTTTCTTTTCTAGTCCATCATGCCCAACAGCACTGCTACCAGGCAGTCTTTATCAACAGGTTTCTTCCTTTGTGTTCTTTCCTCTTTCTTTCATTTCTCTTCTACTGCAAACACAAGTGCTTCAGTGCTGTCTACTGTTGGTTCCCTTGTTTCTTTGATTCCTAATTTTCTCCTTCTGCCTCTCTTCCCCCCCCTGCCCCGCTCCCAACTAAGGCCTTTTATTAAAATGTATTCAATATTCTTAATTTAATCTTTCCACAATAATTTCTTTGCTAGTAAGGATTGCAGGCTATTCTTCTCTGAGCTTGCTATGACTGCGAACATCTAGGAGATAATCTGTTGACACAGTCCTATACACTTTACTTGAATAATAAACTGCAGGATCAGATTCTCAGAATTCTTTCTTGCTAAATTTAGTGATGAGTGGTTTAGCTTTATTTTCCAAGCTCTGAAAATATTTCAACTGCTCCCATATGATATAGGAGAGCACTCAGTATTAACATTTACACATAAGTACTCTACAGATAACTATATTTATTAGTGCAAAACAAAAGTGCTTATTTACAAGTATTTCCAAGTGAGTGATGCATATAGTATTGCTAGGTTTTTTGCTTATAATATTGATAACTTCTGTAACCACAAGTTTCTTCAAGAAACAGTCTTTGTATTTAGGCCTTTTTCTTTTGCCCAGATGATATTAATGATTTATAGTAAAGTATGGGGAGGGAAAAATACCTTCCTTTCCTCTTTGATACTTCACATTAAAATTCCCTTTTTGGTTTTTTATTTCAATAGGGTGGAATTCCAAGAGAATTCCAAAAGGGGCAAGCAGAACATGTGTTGCTTAAAGTTAATCTGTTAATTCTCTTTCAACAGAACTGGATTTGGTGATACTCTGTCTTTTGAATTTAGTGGTCCCAGTCCTGCTACATACGGTTATATGTATGTTTCTCTGTAAATAAGATTAGGCAATACTGAGAATCTTTTATTTTAAAGATCTTCCATTACTGCCTTAATTCTAAGCATATCTCTGAGCTCTTTGAAAGCAATGGGAATTCAGGAGGACTTAATACCTGTATTATCTCACCAAAAGTTAATGAATTGTTAATTGAATGAAGATCACTGAAGGTCAAATTACTCCAGAAACACTATGTTTGTTTATATACCAATAATTTTCAAATTCTAATTGTTCAGAAAAGAATCTCATCTGTAAACTGGTTAGCTGGAAAACCTTCAATGCTTCTTTGTAATGGCTTTGTTGTTGTTTATTGAGAGGGACTAATTAACTTTGATTATTGCACTAATATTATGGCACTTTGACAGTCCCTCAGATTTATGACTCTGGGAGAATAAACAAATGAAATGCAGGTGCTGGAGCAGAAAGAATAAGTTATTACTGAACTTTAATTACTTAGAGTGTGTAACCAGGAGAGAATTAGTTGATGAATTACAAGATGCTTAAAATTTAGATCAAATTGTAAGCAATTTTGAAAACAAGCACACAAACCTGCTTCAAAGTTGGTTACTGAAAAAAAAGAGACAAAGATTAATTTGATTTATACTAATATTAAAATATTGATGTAAAATATTAATTTTTGGCTTATAAGTGTCACTATGGAGCAGGAAGTTAATTGAAAATTCTTTCCTAAAAATTAAAAATTTTAATAAAAATGTCAACACCCTCTGCATATAGTTCAGATAAATACTCAATATGTAGCTGCAACTATCCTTCTATACAGAACTTCAAAGCATCCACAGTATTTTGTCTTCCCCCTTTCCTAGAGAAAGCAAAATTATTGAAGGGAAAATGGTTTGCTTTTCAATTTGGAACTAATTTTTAAAAAATACCAACTGTTTAGGATGCAGCCTTACAAAGTGACAGTAAGTGCCACCTACTTGTTTTATGGTTTCTTGTAAATTTTTGATATTTGAGTCTCTGAGCTGCGGGATAAATACTCCAGTATTTTGAGTGGTGGTGATTTGGTAAATATGTGCCTACTCTTCAACTGAATGTCCAAACCCCCATTTTCTTCTAATTTGTGTGAACTATACTTTTATAACTAAATGGAAAAAAAAAAATATTTTCCCTATTGAAGTCTAGTGTATTTACATGCTGTAAGCATACCGTGTTGGTAATAAAATTTATATTTCTATAGTAACATGTACATTACCAAAAGCAACGTGTATCCTGTGCTGGCTTTTCTGTGGGACAGTATGCTTTAGTACTCAAGGTTTAAATATTGGACAAAAAATATTTCACTCTTCACTCTTTTTGTTGTCTGATACAAAAGATAATTCTGCTTGTTTTGGAAGAGGCTAAAATAATTTAAAATGTGTGAAGAAATAACTGTTATGTCAAGTTTTGATAAAATTATCTAATTAATAATCTGAATATATACAGAAAAAAATGTCATTCTTAAAAAAAAGTAAAACCCAAGCATCACCAAACCCCAACAAAACAAAACAAAATCTTCCAAATCAAGCCTACTGTAATGCAGTATTTAAAAATGAAGTACAACATATGGAATAGTACTTAGGAAAACTATCCAGCTCGATACCTTAGTGGGTCTATTTGTGAAATCCTTGTCTGGAATGCCATAAACTGAGTGTCTGCAGTAAGATGGGTTTTCTTTGGGTCTGTTGTTCTTTTAAATAAATTGTTTGGCAAAAAAACCACTTTCAGTCTGCTGTTAGTGAGAGCTGAAAATCAAGTTTATAAAGAGAAAATGGGACAGCTAAATGGCTTGGGAAAATTCTATTGTTAAGACTTGGAGGAAACAAGAGGATTAATGGAAGAAAATGGTGGTGTGGTTTGGTTTTTTGTGGTGTGGTTTGGTTTTTTTTTTTTTTTGTGTTGTCGTTTGTTGGATTGGTAATTTTTTTGTTTTCATT
>JANIJG010001101.1:208250-253150 GCA_024611175.1 Megaceryle torquata | reverse complement strand
GATTGAAAAAAATGGGGGTGTGTGTTGGTTTTTTTTGTTGTTGTTTTTTTTTTTTTTTTTTTTTTTTTTTTTTTATTGTTGTTGGTTGGTTTGGATTTTGTTTTGTTTTCATATTAGCTGCCATTATGTTTTAAAAAACCCAGTTTCTAAACTGATCTTACTTGGCCTTTGGAGACAAATCTACAAAACATGTTTTTTAACAACTTATGTCTGAAGAACTGTTTTATAGTTTGAGCCATTTGAGCAGCCATTGCCCATACAAACTTGCTAATTACTTTAGATAACTGGTACTTGTTTGGAACCTGCAGTGTTCCAGTTTTCTTTCTAAACTGCAGTAGATTTTTGCTAATACACAAATAGAGGATAACTGCCATATGTAAAGTGTTGTGACAAGTTTTAATGTGACTCGTCTAACTAGTGTGTCAAATAAAATTTTTGTAGAGAGGTATAGTTGTTTATATTGATACCATCTAATGTTTACATATATATATAGAAAGAGAAAAAGGAAGAGAAAGTATGTAAAAGGAGATAAAAAGAGAGATCAGTATAGCTTTACATTTGATAGCTCAAAAATTAATGTTGTTCATGCATGATGATGTTCAATATCAATTTAAAACTGTTTGATAATTTCTTGCTAGGAAAAAAGGAAATTAGAATTCTAGAGTTATGATTCATTTTAATAAGAAAGAAATTGTCAAACATAAATCTCTCTGTGAGTAGTGAAAAGGCCTGAAAGCAGCCAAGAAAAAATATCAATACTTTGCAAAGGAGGAATGATTGTTCCAATTCGTAGCTTAATTGACTTTAAGGCTTAATGAAAAAACACTACAGAGCTGTTTGTATACATAGTTGCTCTGATGAACATTGAAATCTATGCTCCAGGAAGAGAAGCTAGGTAATTTATTTTACATTATTATTGATATAATTTTTTAATTGAGTGTGAGTAGAATATTTGGATAAGACTGCGTAGCTCCAGATGTTAGCCATATTCTCAAGAAAATACTTAAGAATATGAATGAATAAAATATTTCATAAATCACAGCTTTTCTAGCCAAGAAGCTCTCATTTATTTATTCCTGTCAAATGGTCTTTGAAGTAGATATTAAAAGATAAATTGTAAGTTTAATATTTGATAAAATGTATCTATCTTTTGTAATTATTCCTCAGTGTTCAGCCTACAGCTACATCAAAGATTAGATTAAACTGTAAAAAAGAAAATTAAACTTTAGTTTATATCTAGAAATGTATAAGATAGAGATGTGACAAGAGAAGAGAGAATGGCTATGAAGAAAACCAATGGAATAAACATGACTCCTTGCTGTATTCCTTTTCCCCAAAGTATTCTTCACCTAAGGAATGATTTATATTCTTGCTGATTAAGTAACTGAATGAAATTAGAACCTAATAAGTGAGTCTTTGTATTCCATTTGTAATGTTGTATAGCACAGAAAGTCAAGAAGCAAACTGGGCACATTTACACAGAACATGGGAAACAATTTTCATGTTTTGACTGTGTGTGTTTCCCCCTCAAGGAATGGGGACTGATCTTCCATGTAGTGTTTCATCTCCACTGGCATCCTTGGTTTACGACTTTTTGTGCGTGTGGAATACAGAATAGCTCTGTAAAATATTCTACTATCTTAGTCTCTTGATACAAATGGTTGCTAATCTTGATACAGAAGATAAAATTTCCCTTTCTGTCTTTCGGATGTTAATTTTGTGAGTTGCTTCTGTAAATTGGTCAGACTATTAATACATTTCCATACTTAGATGGTGTAAGACTACATTAGAACCAGCACAATAAATTGTTCTTGGAATCAACTTATGTGAATGATTCAGAGAGGACATCGCATTGTGATGATTGGCAGATTTTCATTTCTGGAAAAAAATTGGAGAATGTCTAAAAGATGGCTTTGGAGGTGTAGTAAATACTGATTGAAGCTACGGTCTGCTAGTGCTGAATCAGAGTTTCAAAGTAGTGCTAAATAAAAGCTTTTTTAAAAAAAGAATCTCTTCAAGATAGGAAGTATTTCAGAATGTCATTCTGGTAGAGCACATGCATTTTTGTAAAAATATTATTTCCAATAATGTGGTGTTATTTTGTAATAAAGAATTAATTGTTTCAAAGCACTATATTCTAAAACTATGTATTATTGGTCCACACATGCCATCACAGTGTACTATACAGTTATAGAAGTCTGCAATGTATATACATATTTCATCTTCCAGTGCTCTAAATAGTAAACATGATAAAGATAAAAGTAGTTATCCAAACTTTACTACGGGGAAAAGACCTTGTAGGAAGAGGCACTATCTGGTATTAAGCTAACTGGTAATGCAATAAAAAAAAAATTCTGCGTCAGCTTGTCTCACTTGCAGCCATAAACTCTCAAACTAAAGCATTATTGCCATTGCTGAGTGAAATTATTTTTTTTCTTTTTAAGGCTGTGATCCAATTCTCTCTGAAATGAAGGAATCCCCTAATTAACTACAATTGCAATGTAGTTAATTGCAATTGGAACATGTTACTAGTGGAGAATTGATACTCTAAGACTTAACTATACCAGTGTGAGTAATAACTGATTGAGACCAGTATGACAGCATGACCAGACTTTGGCCATAACGTTCAAGAATTCAATAAGTTCCTGTGTGTAATCTTCTCAGTTGAGACATCTTAAGAGAGTGAGGTGTGCTGCAAAGTTATTTTCCAAATAGAGATAAGCAGTGAATTGTTAATGGTAGACAAAATGTTTAAGCAGTAGTAGCATGCATACACTAAAAAACCTCTAAATGTAATACAGTCTGCTATCATGCTCTGTCAATATAAGAACCTGTAAAGCAGTTGCTTTTGTATTTTGAAATCTTCTGATGTGTTCTGAGGCATTAGTTTCTTTCAGTTTGCAGGTTTGTATATTGGGGCGGTAACTATCCACATGGACATTTCTCAACCTGTCAGAGCTATTGATCTTGTTATCAGTGAGAAATCTGTGATCTTCCAAGTTAATCTGAAAGACTAGTCTGTAAAACCACTTGTGAATCAGTGAATGTAGCCACTGAAAAGAGCAAGAGGTTTTTTAACAATTTGTGAGGAAAATTGTGCTGAAAAAAACCAAAAACCAAAACAACAACCAAAGTTAAAAACATTAAACAGTTTAACCAATATTTACTTGGATGAATTGTTGAGATCTAATTTTTTTGTACACCATAAACATATGGCATGAATTTGCTCTCATTACAGATGCTGAGAAAAGGGAAATGCAAATATTTATACTACATTCATGTTTTACAATAAAAACACTGTTCAGTTTGTTTATACAGTTCCACTGCTACATCTTTTACAGTTGGTAATGAAAGCACTGTAAAACAGAGCCTGAATTATATAGCAGATGTGTTAAGCCCCTAACTTTCAGGCTTGGGCATCCTTCTGAATATAGATATCATTTAGTTAGAACGTTGATGTACTGTCTGCAGCTGAACTGTTTCATGCCTACATCTTTATCTGTAATTAGCTCTGCACTGTTACTGTACTAAAGATAGAGTTTTATCATCAAGATAAATACAGTGATATTTTAAAGTAAGTACACTTATTGAAATATAAAGCCAATCAGTGTGAGCGAGCGCAGGAGGCTTTCAAGGATTTGGTGAGCATTTACCAAGCATTTTAGGACCTTATGGCTTATATTTCCACTGAACAGGGATAAATTAAAAATGTTTAATTAATTTGATGTATGTTTTATTTCTCAATATTGTTCTCAAAATATTTTTATTCTGGTTCCATTTATAGCTGGGATCCAAAATACAATGATTGCTAAATATCGAAGTGGATAAAAAGGAAAATACTTCTTAAACATGGCTATATTTAAGCTTTTATTTAACTGAAAAGGACTACAGGCATTTTTTGATCTTTCCCATACTATACTCAGTGAAATCCAGAATTTTGGTTACATAAAGCAAAGATTATGAACACTAATTCTTTGTATGTATGTGAAAACTTGTAGGAAAATAGTCTATGCCCAGTGCTTTTAAATTCTGGACTTGGCAGAGGTTTACTTTTCATGATACTTTATACTCACTACCCTGTATAGTCACATTGACTTCTGTTGTGATGGTAGCAAGCAAAGCATTTAGTGCTAACTGTTCTGGGAACTCAGCTCTTATTTAATAAATGAGGATTAAGGAAACAGACATTTCATAGTGTTGTTTTTTATTTTGTTGTTAAGTTCCTGGTTTATGTTGTTGGTATATCTTTAAGTAGAGAATACTTTTTAATGGTGACAATATAGGTAATTTATATAGGAGAATGTACAAGAGATTAATTGTTCTTGAAAATTTACTTGAATAAGGTGGTGATTAAATGGTCTGGGAATATACAGTTTGCCTTATGTTCTGTTTTTAATTTTGGATTTCTAGGCTGGACTGGAAATTTGTGCTAATGTGTGAATTCATAATGATATAGACAACTGATAGAAACCAACAGAAGGCTCTCATAGCCACGACATTACAAAGGTTTTAACATAGTCAGTGAATTTGCCATGGTTTCCTACAGTACAAAGCTGTCTTTTGAATTAACTGAATTACTTCTTCTCTTATAACTCCATTCACCTTCTGACATCTACTACACACATAAAAAAAAAAAAAAAAAAAAAAAAAATCTAAACAGTAATTTTAAAAGAAGACACAATATCTTACTATTCCTTAATTTTTTCCACGGTCAGCAGCATTTTATACAAAGAAAGGTTGAGGTGATCTTTTTGGTGATTTGTTTCTTTAGCAGAGCCCTGCTGTTCTTAATCTGGGTATGTGAGTCACAAAATCCCCACCATGCCTACAGCTTTGTAAAAATACCACTTAAATGCAATCTGAGCTTTTTAACAAAAAAAATTTATGACATCCGCCCCAAGCAGGAAAAAAACATACATAACCCCTTTAAAGTGGCACTTTAAGCTTAGTCTTCAATTAAATGACACTAGAAAATACTGGTTTCTCAATTAAAAACTTGTGCATATATGTCTATCTATAAAAATAGATAAATAGGTCTTTATATGTTGAGTTTAGCTTGTAGGGTGCAAAAAAGTTTGATTTTTACTGATATTTTACAAATACTAGTGCAACTTGGATTTGATCTTTTCCCGAACCTTTCTCAGAATTTATTTTCTAAAACTGTTTTGTGTTCTTGACATTGAAAACTTATTTACTGTAGTTAGGGTGGATGCGTTCTTAAATAAAACAAGCTTTGCTGTCACTGGATTTCTGCTTGTCAGTTCTGAGAGAGGAAGAATTAAAGTGTCTGGATATAATTTTTTTTTTTCTCTAAGCTATCTTCACAATTAATCTGATTGTAACATAAGCTTGTAATATATTCCATTAATGGAGAAGACAAGCTTAGCTTATGGTAAATACAGTACTAAGTGTTTATAGTGCATTTCATATTTTATATGATTCCCTTTATAATTCTGCTTATCTTTTCATTCTAATTCCCTAAAGGATGTATAAAAGAACCCCTAAAGAGAGTAATTACTGCTCTATTCCTTAACCAAGGCTCCTTTTGGAAAAAGAAATCCGAGCTGCTTTTTAAAGAAGGCATTTTTAAATAAAAATGCAAATAAGCTGCTTTGTAACCACATTAATTACCCACCTAGCCTCTTATTACCGTGTTTGTATTGTTTGCAAACACTATTTACAGTCGTGTGGAAATTACCATTCCTGGGCTGGAGGAAGGCTGTTGTTGGTAGGTTGTGCTTTGGAACCAATTAGAGTGAACCTTGTCTCCAGCGGGGCTCATGGGAGAAGGCATAGCCTTGCAATGTCAAATAACGGCATTAACTCAGACTGCACAGGCACTGTGTTGTAATTATATTATTGGTCCTCTTTTGCTTCTGCAATGAGTTTCATTCTCTGCATTTTAAAACTAACAGGCAGCATTGTGTCTCGCTAATGATTTAATATGTACTGTGATCATTTTTTATGAAAGTCATGGTGAAATCCAGTGGGTCATTTTTGTCCCTAAATTGGTTCTTTGCTTTAATTTTATAAAAAATAAACAAAACCCTTAATGCTTATGTTCAAGATCTCATAGATTTTCATGTAATTGATTTTTCAGAGTAAAAAAAGTCATTAGTTTATTTCACGATCAGAGGTGAACAATATGGCATATTTGTTAGTATGAGTTGTAAATGGTATGTTAGCTGGCAATAAATGAATGGTTGTAGGTCTTTCAAGCCTCTGAAGAAATGGAATGCTTCCTAGTAAAATGTAGTCTTATTTGTTAAGTGAAATGCTCACCTTTTGCTAACCTAGTATGTGTTGTGTTCTTTTCTTGATTTTCTTAGTCACCTATAATTGGAAATTGGGCCTTTACTCTAAAAATTGTTCAAATTAAAACTAAATCAAAGAGATGTCTCAACAGTCATGGTTTTGGATTTGTAAAAGTTTTCAGATCCAAAGAGTTTGATTTGATGAGTCACAGTCTGCAATGCGAAAAATTGGTTCTTGAAGATTTATTTGCTTTCTTAGGCTGGTAATCAGTCTGTCATTACATTAAATGAGTCTTCTGAAGTAGAAAAACTTTTCTTGGTTGAACTTAGTATGGGGAAGAAAATGTAGAGAAATTTTGTTCCTACTTCTGGAACTGTATCGCATGTATCTTCAGCGGTGTGACAGTGTGTTAATCTTTGAAGGATTCTTACTGATAAAGACAAAAATGTTAAGGTCTGTATCAGTTCTGTTGTAACCCTGAATATAGTAGAGTAGGAAAATAGTAACTCTGATATGATGTAGAGCCACTGCATAATTGTTGTGCATTAAAAAAAAAAAGGTCTCGTTGCTACATCACTTAGTTTTTTACAGCAACAAGGGACTAATGTGAGGGCATCAAAAGAAGCACTGACTTGGTTCATGATCCACAATAGCCTATAAAACTGAAGATAATTATCTAGCTTATATAACTACAGAGCAGCATAAATGACATAAAACAAGCATAGAATGGAGTTCAGCAGGAATATAGAAGATATATAGGAAGGAGACTTGCTAAGTAGAGTGCTCAAAAGGTGCTATTAATTTGTTTGCATGTTAATGATATTTCTAAATCTTTTATTACTAGGAAGCCAAGGATCATGTTTTTCTTTAATTTACTGTCTTTTCTAATTTCTTGTCATCCTGTGGTTCCCTTTTATCCTGATAATTATCTTTGGGGCGATGAGTTTAGGACAGAAGAGTATTAGACTTTGCTTGATCCACTGGTCTTCTCTTTAATAGATTGTTACTTTATCTTTTATCTCACTGTGTTGTTTAGTGCTAGCTGTGAGAAATTACACTATTTTCTTTGAAAATCTCCATTTTAGCAATATGTGATTGTTTATCATGTTTATCATGTGACCAATGAGCAAGTGGTCCAAGTAGGGTCCAAAATGATCATGATTCTTTATGTAATTTCATAAACCAATCATGGAAACCTTTGGTGTGTCCCAGACACTCTTGATTTTGTATGAATAAAAAGATTTATTATCTGTTTATTTAGCTCTGTTGGTTAAGGCATTAGGGGAAATAGACTTGATACCACTGTGCTGAAAATATATAAGATGCTTAACGAGACAGACATTTACAGTAAGAAACTGTAAATGCAAGGTATATCAATGTGCTGCTATTCAAAAGAATACATATTTATCTTATTCATTAAAAAGTCTGTTTCAAAAGCCTACTGAAAATACTAATTTTTCTACCGCTTTTGAGAGTTTTGAATTAGACCCTAAATATCTGTATGCATGAAAATAGTTTTTAAGGGACAGAACTTTAGGTATGTATCTGGAGCCATTTGTCCACACTTAATTTGCAGGTGTTGAGGTATCTGCCAATATCTGCCATAATTTGTGTTATTTAATGTAAAATATGGAAAGGTGATTGTACTATCCTGCGTTTGTTGTGGTGGTGGGTTTATTTATTTATTTTTTCCTTTATCTGCAGCTGTGTTAGTGAGATTTCAGACCTCTTTTGAGGGAATGCATTAAAAATACAGCTAACATTTCATTATGAAATGAGGTAATTTAAAGGAGTACTTCCCATATGTGCTTTCCCAGTTGTGCTAGAGGGGAAAGCATGCATTACTTCTGAATGCAATTTGTCCTGTTAAAAATGAATTTTAATTTTCACTTGTGACTTGCCATGTGTGAACTCTGACAAGAGTGCATTGGATACAATGCTACCCCTTCAGTGAGCAAGTAAACACTTTGTGTTTTCTAAACGTCAGCTCTTGTTCTTTACAAAACACAATCTAAATGTTCTGATTTTGCACTAAACTGCTGTTAATTTGTTACCCAGTAAAGGTACTCAGTGCATCCTTTTGCAGAAGCAGCTTTATTACTTAGTATATAAAAATAAGCAATAGTGTGCTAAAATATAAGCAGTAGTGTGCCAAACTTTTTCTTTCCCATATTTCATTTGAGGTCACTGAGATACAGCATTATCAAATACAAGTATTGAATTAATGTAATGAAAGGAATGTTTGGGGTAGTTTTTGTTTGTTTGTTTTTCCTGGAGCCATGGAAAACAAACCTTGAACCACGACAATAAATCTTGAATAGCTGTTCCTAGCATATAAAAGAAAAATTAGTGTAAAATATGTAATTAAATATTTATATTGTCACAAGTATACTTATCAAAACTCTTGCTATTTCAGTTTTGAGTAAGAAAATAAATCAGGATGTCTTTACCTTAGACTTTTACTTTGTAGATGCCTCTTTCAAGTTTTCTAAATCCTTACTAATATACAGATAACAGCAGTTTAATTTGTAGCCTAGTTCTGGTCTTTTGATATTGCCTAATTTTTATGAAGGACATATTGTGATCTGACTGTAGTTTGGTTTTAACTGAAATATCTTTAGGTCACTTAGGTCTTGATTATTTGTCAGTTGTGATGACAAAGAGCTATTTGTACTTAAAGGTCATAAACACACCATGTTAGTTACCTTAAAAGGAGATCTTATCTAAGTTTTATGCTACAGATTCCTGACAACATGGAAGACCAGTGAGGTGTATCTTATCCAGCTTAGTTGTATTGGTAGATGCTCTTTATGAAAGGGCAATTAAATTGCTAAAAAAGAAGCTCATTTTTAATATCTCTTATTTTGCCAATGTGGAACTGAAATAAATGAGTCTTGCTGATGCAAGCTTTATGTATACTTTAAATGCTATAGCAGTGTAATTGTAATAATAGACACTGCTAGAAAAGTGCAGCAGGTACAGATCTGGTCTCAGCAAATAAATAAGCAAACACCCTTTTTGTTTGGTTTTAAAACAACATACAAATGAATTTGCATTTGCAGAAAGCATTTCCTTGCTTTCTGTCAAGTCATCTCTAGTCTGATTTCCCAGGGAACCAAGGCATGCTCATTCACTACATGTGCAGTTCTAGTTTAATAATTTTTGGTCCTGTAGAGCGTTTAGAAGCAGATTTTTAAAAAGGATAAAAATCATTAGGATAATTAGGGTCCTGTAAGCATTGAGATTTGTGAAAGGATAAGTATCCAGTCTGTGGGCAAACCTGAAGGGACTTTAGGCTCTTGCACATCAGAGAACCTCAGAGAAGAGGTGGGAAAGAAAGTACAGGACTCAGCTCAGGGAAAATCTAAATCTGTACTTGTGTTCTGCCATGATACGTTGGTTGTTAGAGTCCTCACAGAATTGCTAACCTGCTGTGTAGAAGAATGACCTGTATACTGCCTGCAACCTCAAAAAAGGATATCAGGAGAATTTAAGTGGCAACCCTTTTTGTGCCAGGGTGATGTTTATGTCTTGTGTGGTCAGAGAGCTTTAAAATTTTACTTGGTTGTACTATCTTATATTTTTTAGGAACTGCTTATTAATGTAGTCATGCTTAACATGTTATAGTTACAAAGAAAGACATGAATGTATGTACTTATTTCTAATTAATTTGTGTAATTATGTTTTATAATCTAGGTGTTTGCAAAGCAGAACGTGGTACACCCCATTTACTGTCCACTGTAGCTAATAAAAAATAATAGAATGAAATAAATCTTGAAACTAACTTTAATTGTAAGTATAGATTAGTTGTAAATGATATCTTTGTAATGTTTATTTTTAATTCTGCAGTGTTGCAGGTTTCTAGAGCATACCAATTAGTGTACTACTTCGAAGTAATGATGAGTTAATTACTGTAAATGCTGAATGTTATTTCTGCGACAATTTAAAATACAGTACTGAGATACTTCTTTTAAAATGTAGAACTAGAAGTAAAGGGAGAAAGGAAATGGTGACAATAATGAGACCAGTTAATGTCATAAAGTTTTTTTTCAGCATTCAAAATGATAATATAGGTAAGATGATTAAAAATACATTTAAAAAGAAGTATAACAAAAATAAACTATCAGCATCCCAGTTAATGCCATTATTAAAGTGGACATGAGTGAAGTAAAACTGTATATTTCACTATGCATTAATGTATAAATCAAGAAAAGACAATCTGACTGAGTTAATCTGAAACTGATTACTGTTCTTTTAGTGCTGCTTATGTTCGCTAAGTGAAGCCTCTCTTGCTTTGTAACTCATGCTGATTGGTGGCCTTTCATGTCAGTAGTGTTGTCAAGTTTGTTTTTGTGAATATGTTTAAAGAGTAGAAAATGCCTCTAGCTTCAAGTAGAGTGTTTTCCTTTCTGGTGAACAGTAGTAAATCCTACCATTTTGAAAGCTGTGTAGTATACCTATGAGAAATGAGCTGATTCACAATATTTCCTTGAGCATGCACACTGTAAGAGATATTAATAGCTTCCTTCAGCAGTGTCCCACTTAGAGTAACTTTGAAATGTAATATTTCATTCTGTCCTGGTTAAATTAACCTTACATTTTCTTGTGAAATGGCATGACTACCTAGAGAAAATTTGAAGTGTGCTATCTACGTTAACACTGCAGGGGGGTAAATTTATGCATTAAATATTTACTTTTCAATCCAGGATTGGTTGTCTCCCAATTGAATGCAGTTTTGATAATGAAAACTGGTGCCATACACTTTCTGTTTGGTTACCTTTTTGAACGGTGAGAAAAATATTAAAACTTCTGGAATCAGTTCTGGTAACAGTAGTGATAAATGATTACATACAAAAGGCTTTATTTTATAAAGCAGCATCAGAGAAGTGTTACTCTACCTCTTAAGAATGGTGCAGTAAGGGAGAAAAGCTCTTTCACTCTTGGGGGGGAATTTTTGGAGCTCTTTTTTGCACTAGCAATTCACAATGCACAAACCTGAAGGTCCCAAATTTTACAAGTTTGACAGATTTATTTATAAAGACTTGCTTCAATATTTAAAGTACATCTATTCCAGCATTCCTCATTTCAAATTCGGCTGTGGATCAAGATGAAAGAAAAATTAAATTGTATATTGAAGAGCTGTTAATTGAACTGCACTGCATTTAGCAAGGGAGCATCAGCTTCAGGCAGTCAATACTACAGAGAATTTTTAATGTACTGTATTACTAGATTGTCAGTTTGTATTGGAGAATGCAAACAGACTGTTTCGACTGGTGATAAAGCCCTGGAAACTTTTAAGTTATTGAGAGGAGAAAATGTTATTTTGCTTTGATATGTTGTGACAAATTTGTTGATAGAACCAGGAGCAAAATTTTTTTTTTTAGGTGAATATTAATTTTAATATCTTTCTATTGATAAATTCTGATTGCTAGATATTTACTATGGGTAAAGAATGTATACTCTGAGTTTGTTGGTTTGGTTTTTTTTTTGTGGGAGCAAAACAAGATCCACAAGAATTCTTGAACTTGCACAAATGTTACTTTGCAATTTGAGTAGCTCTGAAAGTCTCATTTAAAAATATTAGTTCTCTCCAGATATAATTCTAAAAAATAGCATATCAAAAAGCTTTAGAAATGCTTTAGAAAAATGTTATCTCTTTTTCCTGAGGCAGTGTTAATTTCTTTTTGTAGTTAATCTTTTGCACTGGAATTTAGTACATTTATAGTTAAAGATTCTTTTAACAGCTAAATTATTTAAGCATGTCTTCTGGGATAACATGGTCTGTTTGGTGTTAAGTATGAAATACTTTTTATTTCATTTTCTTCACTGATAAAAATGAAATAACTAGAGGCTTTTGTAGAACCAGAACAGATTTAGGGCTGTGGTGTTAGATTAAAGATGTACTATTCTAAGACATAGCTTGTTAAAGCAGTCATGCTTCTTGATAAGATTCTTCTTAGTTTTGGTGGTCCTTATCAGGCTTGAAGACTACCTTCCAAAAATTATAGTGAGTCTTAAACTTGTTAATTATTTTTAGATGTCAGTCTCTGGATTTTACTGTAAGTGTGGTAGGTCTCAAGTATATAGTAAACCTAAAAATGCCATACATTGTTGATGTGTTGTCTTCTCCTGGAGCAGATCTTTCTTGGATGGCTTCAGGAGAGTTAATTTCCCCATGATACTGAAGTCTCACCAAAATGCTAAGAATTTTGTGACTTCAAAAGCAAAATAGAAGCACAAAATCTGCTAGACTTTGCTTTATTTAGCTGGTTGTTGCTTATATACTGTCAACTTAGAATAGCATTTTTTCAATTTTTTTCATTTGTTTCCCCTTAGTAAAGTCTTTGAATGTTTCTTACCATGTGGAAAATGGCAAGAAGGGAGAACACTGCATATTATGCACACTCTCTATTTTGTCTTCCAGATTTCAAAAGGTTAGGGTCTAGGTGAAAGGTATTTCATTTAAAGAGCATCCTGTAAACATCTGAGCTTAGACTTGGGTGCTACTAACTTCATTTTTTAGAAATATCGTGATTGCTGAAATACTAGACTTAAAAGCTGTATAAGAAAAACCCAATTTCATATTATAAGTTATGTTTTTTAGCATCTAAAATGCTTTTATGCAAGTCAAGTAAAAAGCATGCTGTATGAATATTATTTTGGAAAAAGGAATGTCTGGCAACATATTCACTGATATTCCTACACTTGTCTGAGTGAGCCTATTTGACAATGTGAATATAATACAGTAAGGTTCAGGAACACTTTACATGACAGCTTGACAATGGGAGTAATTAAGAGAGTTATCTGAAGTACTGGTAAATGCCATGAATCAGAGGTTAGTTTGTAATCATGCAGAAACTTTTTCAATTTTTTTTTATATAGGTAAATCTTGTATCTTCTGCATAGTGTGCAGTTGTCTGATGGGGGAGGTCCTAAATTTGAGAATGATTGAAACAGAAATAGCATAGGTAACATGAGGAAATCTATTAGTGTAGTTGTAAATTTACTTAGGCAACAACAACAAAAAAAAGCAATTGAGATGACAAGCAACATCAAGTCTTGATAATGTGTTCTGTTTTATTATTGGAAGAATCGAAACATTCTGTTGACCTTTCTGTGAAGAAAAGTTAAGTTGGGTGGCTTCCCTGTGAAGGCAGTTAAAGTTTAAATGTTAATAGGCTTCAAGATGATGTGTGGGCTTTTTTTTTTTTTCTTTTTTAAGTCTACCTGTTAATTTGTGGGTGCTCCTAATCTGTAGGCAATCTGCTTAAAAAATTGTATGTTACAAGTTTCTTTATGCACTGTGTAGCTGCATCAGGCAATATCTTTAAAATGTAAAAAAGCCTACAAAATGCACAGTCTGATAACAACAACAAATCTAATCTAAAGTGACAACTGGGAGACTTTCCCAGACGTTTTTCTCTTTAATGTAACATGGCTTTAAATTGATGCAGCCCCACAGTGATTGAAAAATTCTCAGAGCTTGTCTCCCATGATTACATTTCTGATCTGTACAACTTAATTTTTTAACTTGGTGAATCTCACTTTTGCGAATGAGCAGTTTGTTTATGTTCTAAGAGGGTGAGTTTCACTGATGCAAAACGAATGTTACTATAATACTGTGAAAAGTGATATTCCTGATAGTAATCCTGGTCAGCAACATGGATCCATTCTTTATTGGAATGATACAGAAGTCATCTGGTGAATAAGACACTGTATTGAGTGCTGGTTTATACTTACCTAGTGAAATTAGTGTTAAATTAACACAGTATTTAGAGTAGACAAGTGTGAGGTAACCTTTCATCCTCTCAAAGTACCTTTGTTAAATCATTTTAAATCTACTTAAGGTTATTTATATCTTGAAAATTGGTTGGTTTTTTTGTGTTTTATTGAAATAGGATTATCAGTTATGCACTTCCTTAAACAAACAAAAACCTCTACTAGGGTTTCCGAGAAACTTTACTTTAAAACAAGTCACTTCAATTTTAGTAATGAGCTGAAACAGTATGTGTCCCTGATTAATGTAATATTTTATAAATAAAAGGTATCATGGATATAAAACTCCAGTACTTTTTATTGTTGTTCCATGTTTGTGTCTGGAGCTGTGGCTATAGTTTGACATTTGGGTTCTGGTTATAATTTAGGCAACAAATAGTAAATTTTAGCAGACCTACTTATCAAGTGGGTTGCACAGCTCCCTTAAGGATACTTTCTTGTATGTGCCTCTCCCTAGTTACTTCAAACCTCAGCTTCTGAGCTACTGGGACAGTAGAGTAAATGCTGGAGATGTATCACCCAAATGGGAGGGGAATGAGGCATTCATGGTTAGGAATGTGGGCAAGTAATAGTGTCTAGAGCTGAAAGGAGTGGAGGAAGTTGGAGGAGGTGGCAATTGTCCTTAGTAATGTGTAAAGGACAGAAAAGAAGGTCAACGCACTTAATTTTTTGGCCACAGTTTTTATTTAGAACACAGTCAGAAAAACAAGAATTTGTTTGTAACTCTCAAAAATCAAGTAAATTGATGAAAATTGTGGTTTTTGGATAAGCCTTATCTTACTCTAGCTTTCTTTTGGTATTTTTCTAGTACAGAAGTACATACATTTTCATTTACCTATTCATTTACCTTGTAAAAAACACACAGTCTGAAGAACTATATAATTAAAGCAGTACTTGATAATGTATATAACTGCTTCTGGAGCTGCCTTGTAGATCTATGTGCATGAGAAATGGTCATGTGTAAGAAGAAATGTCCTTTGGTCAGTTTTGTAATATAAACTCTAAAAATCTGTTGTCTGTTTATGTACTGCTACTCTCAAAAGCAGACAATGATACCCGTAGGTAGGTGCAGTCGTTGGTTGATATAAGTTGGAAATAAATAAAAGCCATTGAAATGTAGTAGCTGTGATTTGTAGCAGTGATGTATCATAGTGTGTTGTACTTAAGAGATTGTGCCAGACTTATGCCAGGCTAGAACAATCAGGGTTTCAGAAAACCATGGATTTAATCCATAAAATGGTGGACATTATGCAGGACAGATAATAGGAATATTCTCCTTTATTGAAGGAGAAACCAGTAAGGTGAGTGTTACAATCCTTAGGAACATTTCAACTGCCTTGGTTAAAGATAATAAAGTTCTGGAGGTGCTGGAGGAGAAAAAAGGGTTTAACAATTGTATTAAAATGTTAAAGTTCTGAAACAGGACAACAGAACATAAACCAGATGAAAATAGATGAGCAGTTTAAGATGGCTAATATTATCCTTTCTATCAGCTATAGTAACCAAGTGAGGCTTCTTTTATGCTTTCATTGCTTGAATTGGAATAATAAATGGAATTTATTTTTTAGGTGATCTACTTCTTGGAGTACATTTGATGGTGATGATAATTTCAATCCTGCTTTCCAATCCTGCCTCTAGTTTAGATTGTATAACCCATTCACAGTAGCATTATTTCACAGTGCACGTAAACATAATTAACACCTTGGTGCCACCAGGAAGGTGGTTGTCTTGCCAACAAGGTCAAGCCATTGGATGATATAAACATATTGTCTAGAGACATCCTGACAGGCACCCACAACCCCCCTGGAAAATTATATAAATAAATATATAATGTAGAAATAATATATATATAAATAAAATGTAACAGTATGCATATTTGTATTTTAAACTAATCAAGCTACATCACCTGTTTAGCCGTATAAACCTAGTGTCTATAAGTCTTAAGAAATTTGTTACCAATAATCTAAGCTTTTATTTGTAAAAATATAGTGAAAACTTTGCCATCTGGAGAATGATTTTTCAGGATCACTGTCTTTTTTTAGGACAAAAGGAATATTTAATATTTTATTGTATTTAATTTGTCTGTGAAATTAAACAGTGTAGTGTTTAATTGACTCTTTTCTCTGTGACTTCTGCTTTATTTAACCATAACCTATTCTTTTCATGTTGCTGGTTTGTTAATAGACCATTCTTATATATAAAAAGGTTGGATATTTTTTGGTTTTTTGTTTTGTTTTTTTTACTTGCATTTCAAGTAGTTCAACCATGTCTTTAGAGTCTGATTCAAATTATGTCCAGTTCAGTTATTCAGCCACTGGATTGAACTTGTGAAGTCCTATACAGAGTTGGAAGGGAATTCTTTTTCTTCCAGTGGTGAACAGTGCTAGAATTACTTACAAGTTTTCTTTCATTCTTTTTCCATATCAACTTCTAGAGAAGGGAAATGGTCAAGGGATTTGAATAATTGTAGTTTCCATCTTTACTCTTACTGTTGTGTCCCACAAACTTGAAAAGAACAGTCTTGACAGAGCTGTTCTCTGTGGCATGTTTGTGCAGATTTGTGTTCACAGATTTCTCCATCCAATCTCTCTTCCTGTGTTCAGCAGCCTATGGGGTTTGTGTTTTGAGACCTAACCCATCTTTACCAAGGTGACTGTGGGTTTATCTGGATTTGCCCTCCAGGATATATTTAATTAGATATAAAGAAATGAATACATTACTTTAAATTATTTTGATGAAAGAATTCTTGCACTGTCATTAACAATGAGTTAAATGAGCTAAAACTTCCCTCTAGTTCCCTATCTTTTGATGAGGAAACAAAGCAGTTCTTTGCATGATTAAGATTTGTGGTATCATGCCTGAAATGAGAAGCCATAATATATGCTTTTTAATTTGTGTGTTTTTTTTAACTCCCGCACAACTGTTCTTTATTTTTTTTAAGTGACTATTTTTACAGCTGGTTCTGTCATGTTTTCCTTTTATTTCAGACACTGACATCATAAGTTTACACCTATATATATATATTTTAAATTATTTTTTTTTCCCCTTTATTGATGAGGAGGTTGATTGATTCCTCAGGCACCTCAAAGAGATTTGACTTTGAAAATTCCCAAGGCTCTTTAAAAGTCCAGATCTGGTTGGTTTGAGACCCATTACACTGAATATGAATTTTTGATAGTGATGATTAAACCTTAGCGTAGTAGGTGAAAATGTGGTAGACCATAGGGCAACAAGCTAATCCCTTCAGTCATTTTAAGTGTGCCAGGAGTTCAGAAAGCGTATTTCCAGTAGCAGTTTTACACTATTTTACTGGCATTACAGTACAGCAGCACTCTTAACAAGATATACAGGCAACAGTTAAAGAAACAATAAACCTCATTTACTCTTGGAGAAAGATGATTATTCCAGTGAAAAAGAAAGGAATTAAATTCTGTTGTTGATAGATCTCTTAGCCCAATCTCAGAATGTATTACTCTGTAACAACAGTATGTGTTGTGTTGTTGACCTCTGATACTTCTAATCTTCCTTGTTACATAGCTCCTTGCAGAGTTTAGACAAAAGAGCTGTCAACGCCAAGAGTCAGGTGCCAAAATTAACAGATAGTCTTGAGATCTTGAGGCTTTTAGAAAAAAGAGAGGTGAGAAAGGTGTAGTCATTTGCCTTATGGGTTTTGGTTCATCTTAATTTTAACCTCTGCTTTGCAACCATGAAAAATTATTAAATATTACAAGATTAAGACTTTTCTCAGATAAGTTGCAGATGCATGATTATGTGAATGGAAACTGATTTCTTTATCTTGGAGTGCTGGACCCATCATGCATCATTTTGAATAGCTATTTTGGAACTTATAGACCAGAACAACTGAGGTATTTTATCTGCAATCAGTGGGCTGTTGACATGGGATATTTTCCTGTTGACTTTAATTCAATCTCAAGCACAATAAAAGCCAGCATAATTGGCTTAAACTGCGAGGCTGAAGATGGCAGGTTATTTAAAATATTGAGTAACGCAAATGGTAACACTAATACCTTAAGAGTAGCAAAGGTGCACATTCTGCTAAATAAACTTCAGTAATTACTTTAGGGGGTTTTCCTCTGCAACACTGTAATTTTTCTAGTTTATATTCTTCACAGACTGCTGACCACAGTGACAGTTTTGCTGTTCTTGTATAAAATAACTCACATATGTGTGCACCTGGTCTTCATTATTGTTACATTGCATATATGGTAATGGCAGAATAGGAAATTTTCTTTTCTGATTTCTGCTGATGATGCCTTGTTTCAGGTACAGCACTTTGCAAGTACATTGTTCATTAAATGTCAGTATCCATTAAGCAGCCTTAACAGGAAAAAGGACTGTACAAAACAGTCACTTCATTTTCATAACAAGGTAGTATTTACTATAAAATGCTAAAAAAACCGAAACACACCAAAGAGCCCTTAACTGTCAACAGTATGAACATTGTTGTTTTACCTTACTGAGGCAAATATATTTGCAATAACAAACCATAAACAAACAAATTCCAAGAAAACCTTTCAAAAATAGTATCCGTCTGTGTAAAGTACTGATTAAACAGAACAGAAACACTGAACAACCACTTTTAAAAAAATTAGTATTGAAGGTTTAATTGAAATTGAATGCTAAGGCTAATTTGGCCCACTGTAGTTTAGAAAAATCTTTATTCTCATTGATTTTGTTTTTCTTGCAAAGGTTTTTGCCAGAAATGTGAAATTCTGAGAAGTTACTTCCAAATCTGCGACTTACATGTTTGACTGCCAAACGAAAGTAGTGTTGGGGAGGTTGACAGGGAAATGTGGAGACTACTTAGCTTCAAGGGATGACTGTATTGTCTGGATTGATACGGGACCTCTGTTGAATGCCATCTCTTACAGAGATGATATGTGATTACAGCATCAGAAGCTGGTAGGGTTTGGACTGTAACTTTTAAAGAGTAGCGATTTGGTTTAAGAACTTCATGCAGAAGTGTGATGTGCTTGAGACAGAATTTCTGAGTGTCACCACGAGATGTCGCTATTTTGTTAAAAAAAAAAAATCTATTAATGGCCTCAATATCTGGAAAATAAATTCTATTGCCCTAAAGGGTGAAAATGTAGGAATTTAAGGAGGGGTATTATTTAATGTCTTCAGTTGGAGCATGTGCAATGTAAATATATGCAATGTACTGACATTAGCATCACTATTTCCAGGTTTGTTAGTGTTCTAGTTGTCCAAGTTGGAAGGACTATATAACAGGTGTTAATTTGTTTATGGGTGAGCAAATATTTGGGCTTGTAATATGGCAGCCAAGAAGGATAAGTCTTTGTTGTAATCTTATTTATAAAAACAGAAGATCCTTAAATCTGTGTCACATTGCCTTGTGGAGAGTAGAGAACTGAACTACCCAACATCTGTCATTCACACTCCCTACTGACATGGAGCAATAGTGACATCCTGTGGGAAAGGTTTAAAAAGGAGACAAACAAAAGCTTACTTCCATATTCATCCTGACTTCTGCTTGCATTTATCCATGCCACCTTTTTAGTCTATGAGGCCAGTGTCTCAAAAGTAAATTAATATCCATTCTGAATAGTGATCAGAGCATCATAACTTTCTGTCGTTTAATTTACACTATGGAATTATTGATTTATGTCATGTTTTACTTTGATCAGTACTGAAAATTTAGAAATATTAATACAATTTTGTGATTATGTGGCTTTCTAGCATGCTACAATATTTTACATGTGTATTTTCTTCTAAAATGGAATTTAAAACTTAGGTTTTACTCTATCTTTAAATGGGGTCCAAGTAATTTTTGAAATTCTTTTAAACATTAATTCAAAAACCATGAGAAAAAACTTTCCTATTTTTTGGAAAAAAAAAAGTACTACTAAATTTCATAAAAATGTGGGCTCTAAAGTACCTTAAATTCTGGTTCTGATAGCAGAAGTAATGCCTGAGATTCCTGTATTTCAAGCTGCATGTAGAATTATATGCTTCAATTACAAGACTGCAACAGAAATTAAAGTAATTTGATGTTATTGGAATGATGAGGCTTTGGCTGCTGAGTAATCTATGTGCTTCTCATTTCTTCCCTTAATCTTTATTAGCCTTGGTTTTTTAGCATGGAATGAAGGACTCTCTATTTGATAATTTCTAAAAGAGAAGTATTTACACCTTGTATTGTAACTCACTCCGAGTCTTCCAATAAGAAATATAAAACTGGTTCTGGTATTTTTCTGAACACTTTTTCCTATTTTTAAAATAGGGTGGATAAAATTACAGCACTATCCCTGTGTGAAAGGATTATTTGGGCATCCATCTAAGATTGGTATCTCCTGTGTGGTTATCAGCTTCCTTCGTTGTGCTTGCAGAAAAAGGACCAGATGATGAGTGGTGCCTTGCAAGATTAACTTTGTAGTCATTAAACAGTGTGAATTTTTACAAACTGTTTGGGATACTGAATAATAATAAAAAAATTGGTATTAAAATAATTCATTGCCTGTATATCATCTCGAATAGACTTGGGCTACTGACAACAAGTGTGATGAAACAGTTGGTGAACAGAAGGATAATTAATAGCTATCACTATGTAAACTGACACTGCTGGTGTTGTTCAAAATTGTATTCATCCAGCATTAATAAAAGAATTAAAAGCAGAGGTATCACTCTGTTGTAAAGCAAGTTAAATTACTACTAAAATAATTACTGAAGGAAATTACCCTTTGTTTTAACTGAAGACCACGTGAAGACCATGTTATTTGGTGTATCTTTCCTAACACTTTGCAATGCTATTGACAAAGCTAGTTTAAAACAAATCTTCTATGTGTTGTAGCCGTTTTGCTAGGGGGATTTAAACATGTCATTAACTTCAAAGAGGTGAGTGGAACATTCTTTCCTCATGCATGTGAAGGACTATAAAAGTGATTAGCAAGCTTAAATTTTGAATATTTTTGTGTAATCACTGTTAATATGGTTTTGCAACCCATTCCTGGCAGTTATCTGTGGGAACCAGATGGCTAACTTGGGTTGACTGGAAGCAGATTTTCAGATGCTTTTTACAGAAGCTTTCTATAATTGATTTGCTGGCAGATTAAGAGTTACTCATGAGATGTGTTTTGTTTTGCCCCTCTGTTTAAAATAGCATATTATTTTATGCAGCTGCACTTAAATTTTTGAATCTGCAAATAATATCAGTTGTGGTGTGTATCTGTTTGTTAGTGTAAGAATCCTGGAGAAAGATTTGAAAGTTGAGAATGAGTAGCAGTAACAAGTCAAATCCTAGAGCTTCTGCTTAGGTTTATGAAACATTTTTATTGAATTTTCTAATAAAGTTGATAGAATTTCACTCTGAAGACTTAGGCTTCTGTATTTTAACTGAATAAATGTGAGCATTTTCATGGTGCAACTCTTATCCTCTCATGCCTTTTTTTTTCACTTTTGTACTGGATAATTTTATCAGAGCGCTTTTTCTTTCACATACAAAAAAAATCAAATTAATCTTATCATTCGGAGTTGTATTTGAACACTTCTGCAGAAGGAAATAACAAATCTGAAACTCTGGATTTCTTCACTGCTGAAGTTTGCATGGATTTAAGAGCAATTAGTGAGGTTAATGAAAGGATTTGTAATAAAATTTTTTTTGACACCAAGGTACTACCTCTGACTGTGGATGTCCTGAGTTTAAAACTTGTTAGAGAGTAGGAGAGTATCCCAAGGCAGTGTCATATTTTTGTATTCTTCCTTAGGCATTAGAGAATGAGAACTCTGCTTCTCTGAATATATGGGTATAGTCTTTAATTATATATGATATATTTATTTTTGCCTCAGGATCTCTGTCATAGCTTGTGCAGGCAGGATTTGAAAATTCGACGGACATCATGGCAGCCTGTGTCATGGTAGAGAGATGTGTTAGTAGCGGGATAGTGACTATGTGAGGTTCAGCTAGTTGCTCATCTTCCACTGGAACATGTAACGTTATTTATTGCACGAAAATTTTCTTCTTCCCTTATGAATTTAACCTGCCAAGGTAATATTAAGAGAATGGGTTTTCTTTTGGAGAATCACAGAATGTCTTGTATTTCTTTCTTATCTAAAGTTTTAAATTAAATTAAGTTTTAATCAGATTCAAAAGAAAAACCTTAAAAGAAAACACTTGTTTAAAATTAGTTTAATCTTCTATATCTTTTGTGGTTCTTTCCTTCTAAGATGATTGTGGGGTTGTGTGGACCAGGACCTCGTATCTTGTCAGAAATCTGTTGAATGTTCATGAAAACATACTAAGCACTTTACATAATATTAGTGTTTAGCAGAAAGTGTGTATGTCTGTCTACATGTGGAGAGCTGTATGGGGGCTGTGGAGAAGAAAACATTTTAAAAAAAAAAAGATTAAACACAACCCCCAAAATATTTCTCATCCTGTGAGTACTAATCTGAGCTGGCTGCTTTTGTGATGAAAGACATTAGCGTCTTCTGTAGTTAGAGTAGGGGCCCAATAATTGTTCTTAATTCAGTGATGAAAATCTGATAGCTTCTTGTGGCTGCGTAGATGGTGATGGATGAGACCCGGTTCTTTTGTAAATCTGCTGGTTAAGTTTCAAAGGCATTCAAAGTTTCAGTATATTTAGCTTGTGTCTGCAAACTGCTTTTTTCTTTATTATACTTGAAATTATTCATTCAGAGGTTAACTTCAGTTTTATTGGATTATTTATTATGAAAGATGACCCTAGATTTCAAAACTTCATAAAGTATGATTTTGTGTACTGTTCCTAGCAGCTGTTTAAATTAAAAACTGATGAGATCTTGGAGATCTAACTTAAACATTTTGGCATTATTTTTAACTTAATCGAAAGTTGATATACTGTCTTTTTGACCTGGTTGCTGTAAAAAGCTGCATTCTTTGGCAATGTTAGCCACTGTGTGTGGTCTAAATAGATATTTAACTAACAGGGACCAAGCCTTGCATTGGTTAAAGACCTCTCTTACCACACATTTCATATGCTGCGATGAACATTTTTATTAGTGTTTTCACAAAACACTGCAAAGTTCCAGTAAAAATAGAGAACAAATCCACTCGTACACAAAGCATGTAGCACAAAACATTCCTTTGAATTCTTTTTATTGTAGTGAACATTGCATTGTTCATTTTCAAAGTTAAAGATTCAAAACTTGGAAAGTAATTTATTTCACCATTTTTGAAGTACTGTTTATAGAAACCTTCACCCCTCATCCACCCAGTATCAGTAAAATATAAAATCTTTACAAATATATTATCTTTATAATATAAAATGTGTCTGTAGGACATGCTGTGTATTTTTTTCCAAAATTGCATTTTTATCTCTAAAGTTGTTGGCTGGATCAGGATTTACAGGTAAATGGTTAAACCAAAACTGAGGTTAATGGTTCTAATACAGATAATTCTTTAAGTAAATACTTTTGGAAAAGTTTGACTCAGAGGAGAATATTTTATTGGTACTACCCAATATGGGTAGTTGAAATATTAGTAAGAATGCTACATGGTACTTTTTATGACTTCAAAGAGAGGATGGGTTTTGCTTTTAAATGTGCAAAGGCTTTTGATGTTGCTTTTATTTCCTACGGGAATGCAGACAAATTGTTTTTTAGTGTCTTGGTGTCATCATCTCCAAGCAAATGGGTTCCAGAAACCTTAATTTCATATCTTATTTCCAAATTGTAGCTGAAGATGAAGTTTAAAAAAACCATAATGGTTGAACCCAATGTACTCAATTTTTTTAATTTTTTTTTTCTATTTCCTTTCCTAGCATCTTAGTTTTTTGTTTGGGTTTGTTTGTTTGTTTGGGTTGTGTTTTTTTATTTACTATACATATTTCCTATCCTATTCTAATTCAGCATCTCTTTTGCCTGAACCATAAAGGCATACTATAGCTAACAGCAAAACATAAGATATCTGACAGTATATGTTGCATTGCAGATTAAAATCTGGCCTTAAAGGCAAAATAACCTTACCAATCCATCGCAGCAAATTGCTGCCCTCCTTGGAGACAGTGCAAAATGCACTCCATTGATGGCTGTCTGGATTGACACTTGTCTCCATCTGATTCATCTTTCCATACCGTTTCTTCTGTCTTGATAGTCTTTCCTGACACAGCTCATCTTTATTTCCTGTATTTTTATCTATTAATCTGACAAATATTTTATATCTACTTTCTCCCTTGTCTTCCCAATCTGATGCACTGAATACTGCTGTAGTGTAAAACTATAGGCATTTTGAAGCATTGATAAATGAGATGAGAAACAAAGGGATTTTCATAATAAAATACGCTAAGTCTCTGACAACAAAATCCACAGTAGACTGAAAGTTCTTTGTTAATCACTGGAAGGATTGGTTACTCAGTAGCTTTGGAAATCATCAATTTGTAGAAATATTTAATATAAACAAAGCTGGTCAACACAAACTTTTTTCAACTAATCTGTCAACTGTGTCAAATATTGTTGTTATCTTCCACTACTGAGATTTGTAGTTGAGATGCTCGGTAGTCATTCTTTTAGCAGGCTGTTACGTAATGCTCTTGTCTGAAAATGAATGTGCAAAATCGGGGAGCCTTTCTTTTAGTAATATGTATATGTGTCAAAGTAAACCAGTCTGCTGCATTTTCTTAGACTAGGAATATTTCTAATAGCAGAATCAGAGAGGAAAACCATCCTTATAAAATATGAGGTACTTCATGAAGTGACTCTCTTGTGATCCCAGCAACCAGTAAGAGTTTGGCAGTGTTTTTAGTAGAAACAGAGTTGGGATGTCCAAGACTAGTGCTTATATGCTGTTCTTTTAAATGTCCTTTTCTGTTTCTAAGGTTAAATAAAAAAGGAAAATGATGACTCCTTGAATCTACATGAAGATTTTGACATTTTATGGTCAAATGTTCACTGTCTGCTTTGGGTCATTCAGATATCACAGGGGGGAAAAAAAAAATAAAAAAAATCTTAGAAGTGGTAGCCTGAAGGTGACAATCTAATCTCATTTGTGGTATTTACAGAAAGAAGAACACATCTCATAACTTCTTTAACAAATTTCAAATGGTGAGGGTTATGGAGAGTACAGATGTACCTGAAGGTGTAAGCTGTATTTGTCTGCTTTCTATTCTTAAAGCATATACAGGGTTACAGCCTATATATGTTTGACAGAGTGATTAATGGCTTGTATCCATACATTAGAACTGAGAGTAGTAAGATTTATATCTTTTTGTTTTGAAAAGCAACAGCAAACCCATAAATACATGCTAAATGTACTCCATCTGATGAGCATGTGACCTATAGTGGACATTTACGGTAAATGACTAAAGGCATTTAGAGGGTCGGCTTTTTTTAAGCTATTAAATACACTTTAAAATGTTGTAAGATGTCATCAGCTGTGTATGTAAAGCTGATATTTATATTTATTGGACACTTTAAGAAGAGAAAAGGTCTTGCCTTCATACTTGTGTCGTCTTCACTTTCTAAACTGATGAATGCATTACCTGATGAATGCATAGAGGAGGTTGGGATAGAAACATAGAAACATACAGGTAGTGAAGATCCAAAACTTTTCATAGTTTATTTACATAGTTAATTCAAAGTGCCATGATGTTGGCTGATAGGTGAAAGAACTTGGTTCTGTAAAATGGAAAAATGCTCTAAGTTACAGGGAACTTACAATGTCTAAATTAGGTGTTATCTGAAGCCTGCCAATAGGAGACAGTATGAAAGAATTTTATATATTTTTTTATACACTTTTGCTTTTTAAATAAAATATTAAATATAGTGCAAGACTTTTAGAAGTTCTAGCTTGATCTCCTTGAGTGTCTTGTCCTAGGGAGCACTTCTGAGCCATGCTTGCTGGTATCAAATTCAGTATTGGCTGACCTTCAGCATAGGTTTATCTTCCTTTGGATAGTATCCTGTTTTCATTACACCTACTTCTGCATATTTATAGATTCTCTTTGTACTGACATACTCTTATGATTTTTTCCTAATCCGTCATGTAACTGGTGTAGAAAACTGTGATTTTTTGAACCTCTGGGATTTTATTTCTGGGATAGATGCAAACTTGTTCATAAAAAATATACGAAGAAGGCATGGAAGCTTAATTTTCTAGTTGTCCTACTCAGCCAGCCAAATAATACTGTTCATTTCTATCACACTTACTCTCAACAGAAATTCTAGATTACTTTAGCAAGCTTAGGCAATGTGATCTTTGTTTTTTTTATATTGTACAGATTTGTGAAAAATTTTCAAATAAAATGTTTTCCTAAGAAGTTTGTTTAAAGATTTGTTAAAATGTTGTTTCCATAATCCAGCTATTTTTTTTCCCAATACAATTGATGTGTTTAAAGAATTTGAACTGACAGTGAATGAGCTGTGTAAGAATCTTTTAATGATACAAAGGGGTATTGAATGACAGCAGACTTTTTTAGCATCTCTGAACAGTACAAATTGCTAACATCTTCTCATTCCTGTAAGGAGTACCTGCTTAAGGCCCAGTGGGGTTAAGAACATTGTTTACTCTACTCTTGACTCCTGCAACATAACAATAAAAAAGTGATTAAAATTTAAGTAGTCATGAGAGATTTTCACTATATCTAATTTCTTGAATGCTCGTGTGCATTAAAACTGTATCATTGCATAATACTGTTTGTGGTAAGTATTACTGTATTACCTTGTTTAGCAACCAACAGAAATAAGAACAGTAGTTTTTTGATAAGTAGTCTTGTCCAAATGTGCTGAGTTCAAGGATTGTTTAGCATTAAGGTTGTGTTAATTATTTTCTCTGTAGGTTATATTAATACTTTTCTCCATAGACCTCTATTTTGAACTAGTTAACATGCCACAAAAATCTTTTGCAAGACAATATCCGATAGCAAGTTTCTCACATGAGAAAGCATTTTTAACTTCTGTTTTGGGTAGGTAATGATTTAAGTAGATTTCAAAAGAAAAGCAAGAGACAGGCAAACTTTCAGTCTTTTTTCTTTTACCGTGGAAAGAAAGGTATATTTTTTTAAAGCTGGCAGCTGCTGATATGATCTAGATGTGCTTCATATTAGAATTATTTTGCTATATCAAGAATATGAATGCTTTTGAAAATGTACTGCTGTAAATATTCTATTCAATATAATTGAATGTGGATTAAACTTTTCTTATTAAAATAAGTACTATCATCTTGTATATTCACACTATGCTAACTAAGAAACTGTCATCTTAATTTATGGTAAGATGATACAGTATCATCCCTGCTGTCAGATAAAAAGATTTTTGAGAGTATGTGATAACAATGGATTCATATAACAATTGGTACAATTAATATGTGTCCAGTAGAATTGAAGTTTAAATTGTGCAAAAATGAGAGAGAAAAGTATTTCAGGGATGACACATTTTAAAAGATAAACCAAACCTGCATATGGCTCCAGCAGAGCAGCATGTGGTGGCTGTTTTGGTTCTGCAGATTCCATTGCTGAGCTTGTCTTAAGCACCGTTCATGATGCAAACTGTGAATGCATGCAACAGACATGTTGCAACTACTTTTAAATTGAATCGAAGAGGGACTTATGTTGTGTATTGTAGCAATGTGGGGTCCAGTGGAGGCTGCAGAACCTGCATGGCACCCTGGAAACTTTGGGTAGCTGGCTTGCATTGATGTGCTGAGACTCTGTATTTACAGATTTGAAAACTAGGTTAAAGCTAGCTCAGGAATAAGGCTATACAAACTGAAAGAACAAAGAAGAAACTTTTTTTCCAACTGAATCCAGAGGAAGCTGTGATGGTCATGTCCTTTTTATAAGTTGCTACATTGTTTTATCTGATGTCTGGTTTAAATGAAATCTAGAAACACTTGTGGTGCCAAAGGGGAATTTTTCAGCAGTCCCATTGATCAGAAAGCAGCAGACTCTTCAGTGTTCATTTGGACACCAGCAGTGGTATGTGTTATTAGCAGCAGCCACTTGCAGGTGCTGACTGAACTCTGCCAGCAGAGGTGGATACTGTGCCCTGTGCATCTCAAATCCTAACAGAAAGCTAAGAGCTGTTGTGGCTACTTCTGGCAGAGTCAGATGATATTAGCTCATGAAAATGTTACAGTATGCAAATACCTACCTTCTGACTTGAAGTTAGGTTTTGCTGTACATTAGGAGTGGCATTATTTAGTCCTCCCCTCAGGGGAGAGCCCTACCTACCTGTAGCCCCTTTCGTGTCCAGACTTCTGGCCTGTCTTAACAGCTATATCTTTTCAGCTTTGGACATAAAATGGTACCCCTTTCATTCAAGAGCATGCATGGTTGTAGTTATCTGGGAAGCCATCAAGTTCTCTTGTGTAGGTGCTGAGGAGTTTGAGCGTTGTAGGCATATGATATGTATTCCTAAACCTTAGTACACAATAGCATGACCAGATCGTGTATTCAGTTAAAAGTGGAACAAAACAGATTTAAGCATTGCGTAATATCAGCTGTTCATCTGTATAGGTCTGTCCGCCTGTTCATCCTCCACTTTTCTGCACTTTCTTTTGGAATAGTCAGAGAAAAGGGTGGTATAGTATAATTAAGCAAAGGCTTCCCATGCAATAACCTGTGCTAACTTTTCTCATTCTTGAAATACACACTTTAATGTTTGGAGCTGGACAGTGGAACTGTGTGGGACAGATTTATTTGCCTAAAGTATTTTGCTTTACAGTCTTTTGGAAGCAGTTCCTTGTCACCACGTCTACTGCTTTGTAAAGTAAATCTTTGATTTACTTAGCAGTCACAGTCTGTTAAGGAACTGTTTCTTTCATGTTCAAAAAGCACTTCATCTTCTCTCTCCACAGGTCTCCCCAGCCCACAAAATGTGGATTCCTTCTCTGGTTTTGAATTAGTTTTTTCACTGGTTTACAACAGTTTATTATGTATTTTTCCATTATGAGGAAGATGAGATAAAGTATAAGCAGATCACATTTAAACAGTCCTTTCTAAACTGATTCAATGTTATTTCTTAATTTGGTCTCATTATAATGTTCTTGCTATCATTAGTGTGTTAGCTGTTTCTTGTATTTAAAAAGACACACACACACACACTTACTGACACACATATTAGTACCTACTTTGCCAGACACACAAAACCAATGAAGATTGAGACCCCAGCCACATTTCTTTGCGTGGCACATGAAGTTAAACTGCAAAATTAAATTGAAATGAGAAGTTAGATCTTGTTGCCTATTTAAGATGTTTAATGCAATATTTTAATAAAACCATTTAGAGGTTTACTTGGACCATGTATGTAGATTAATGGGAAATGCTGTGGTTTAATATCTGTATCTATCTTATGCTCACCATAATTGTCCTTTGTGCTGCTTAAAGGAGATGTTAGATGTACAAAGATTTTGCAGGAAAAAGTTTCATCTGAAATTGTAAATGTCTACTCTATACAATCACCAGAGACAATAAGCAGAAAGTTGTCGTCTGACATTTTTTCAATTCTAATGATTTTTAATAAAACTAAAACCAAAAACCAACAAACCACAACTGCTTTGAATGGCTATACTACATGTATGCTGAATATTTACAGCTCAAATAGATGTAATTACTCTTGATTGATAAAATATCAAGCAAAATTAAGATATGATTGTACTGTAAAATGGCCTAGAATAAAATTAGGTGCAAATATTCATTAACATAAGATAAAAAAGAATGCTTTTAGAGCCTGGAACACTTCTCTGAGGACACATGGAGTTTAGTTATTTTATTCTGCATTCGTTTCATTGATAGCACATTGTTAAACACATTGAGTTATAAGAAGATCGGAAGAAATTTGTAACTTAGCCACTGATTCACAGTTCTGCAATGTTGAGATGTTTAACGTGAGGATGCCTCCATTCGCAGATAGGACAGCATTATTTAAAATTGATTAGGAACAATTCACAGCAGCCTGCCAAATTGCTAATGGAAGCCATTTGAATCAATTCTCTAATATAATTTAAATGACATTTCACTGCATATAGTTTAACCAGGAAATAATCCCAGCTTGCAGCCAGTGAAATTAATTATTTATTATTCTTTTTTCTTGGTCCAAAACATTTAAACAAAATAAATGCTTATACACTGAAACTTTTTTAGGTGTATGCGCACTTCACATGGCTAATTTGAGATATACCATAGTATTATTTTTACTTACGTATGTCAAAAAGCATTTTTATCCACATGTCAGGTTTTTTTTTTACCTGATAGCTTTTTGTGGAGTGTGCATTTAAGGCTAAATTACAAATTGGATTCTGCTGTTAACTGAGGGGCCTATTCAGCAAAAATTATATATAGGCTTTTCTCAGAAGGTCGTGGAATCCATCTTTGCTGAGGTGATGAAGCGGGGAACTCCTTTTGGCCCCAGAATAACTTTTGTCCAGATCTGCCTGGCTGTCCCATGGGGGAGTTGTCTGGAGGCAGAGAATTCCGTGCTTGAGGTTTGGTATTTCCTGTATCACAGTCATTCATCACCAAAGGATTGTCCTATCCGTGTGTTAATTTTATTGTTATTTGCTTGAAAATTAATTGAATTAAACTTGAGAACTAATGGTATATTGCCCTAGTTTAAAAATAAACATTCTGGGGTTTGGCTGATATTGGCTGAGATTTTGCACTGTCAGCACTATCCAGGAAAAATATCTTTTAATTTCATGCTTTGCCCACTCATCTATTGCACTGCCAATTGCAACCACTGTGGTGCCAAACAAGTGAAAATATAGATCACACGAAAATATAGATCACACAAAAATATAGAGGAATGTTGATGCTGCAGCAGCATAGGAAGTGCATTACAGGGGCTGCTACTCTTTAGACAGAAATAGCATATCGAAATCCTTTCTGGTTGTCCTTTGCTGCTGGCCATTGTGAAATAGAGAACCAATAATAAACTGCAATGTCTATTACTTTTTTTCCCTCAGGATAAAAAACATATCTTTTGCTCATGTATGGTGATGGATATTTTAAGGGTTAAAATATGTCTGAAAATTAATCAGCCCTCAGTTGACCTTTCTTCACTGGAGTTGATATGTAAGTTGAACTCAAGGTGTAGTAATAATATATGTCAAAGATATTTAGCAGGCTTTTGCCATGTGTGACTCTGTAGGTATGGTGGGCATATGACTGGACTGATTATGGACCTGAAGGCTCTTCCCCTGCAAAATACGTGTATCAAGTCAAGAAAGGTCAGCCTGCAATAAGGGTATTTAAGAAAGAAATCTTCAGCTGTATTGGCATAGTTGGAAATCTAATACCTGTTTAAGCAGCAAGGTCTTATAAGCAGTCTAGTGAACATATTTGAGAGACTCTTGACATTTCATGAGTAGTACAGGGAGAGAAAAACTTCAATAAGAAAATTTTCTGAAAATGTTGGAGAATACTGAGTTCCAAATGGAAACCAAAGGACTTAAACATCAGATATTCAAAAATAGAGGAGTTGGCTAATAATGTCTATTAGGCATTGCTCCCAAAGACAAAAAAGCAGCACTGTAATAGAAGTGATTTGGCTGCTTTTTTTTTTTTTTCATGGTAAGAAAAAGTTTATGTTAGTGGGACTATGCTAGGGGTTTTATTTTGTGTTTGGTTTGTTTGTTTTTCTTAGTTGTTTTACAATTATTTCTGCCCCACCTTCCTGCAGAGAATTACTGCATTTGTAATATTAAATGGAGGAAAGACAAATGGTCATGACAAAGGTGACCAAGTGTACAGCAAAAGAAAGTCAGGACATCTGTCTGGAAGATACGAATTTTGAAAAGGGACTAAGCTCTTGTTGAGCTCTTTAGAGGAGACCTGCTCCTCCCTCAAATAAAACCAAGTCTATGGGGATTTTGCCACACTTACCTTTCTTCTTTGAGACCATGATAGTCTTGTAGAAAAACTAGTTCCTTAACTGTATCCACTGGCATTTTAAGACTAATAAATAATTCTTCACAATCACTCAATCATTCTCAGTGCAGACTTCAAAAGGTGATTTATTTTGCAGCTAGACACCTCTGACAGCACTCTGGAGGCCATCCTTTCAGACATAACCATTTTCAAGAAACCAGGACTAAAACATCCTGCTCACCCAGGTTTTTATGTGATGAAGCTAATCCTTAATAGAGAAATCTAATCTGTACACTGTGGAGAGAAGGGGGCTCTGTTACTGTCTTTTTTCATTATGTCCTGTTAACTAAGAAAAGGGTCAGTAATGCTCCTGCCAATCTCATCGCTTTATACACAAGCACCAACTGGGAAAGGAGAAACCTTTTGTTTGTCCAGCATGTTCACATGCACCCAGTGTAGCACAAGATATGTTAATGGAAAATGGTCACTGAACTAAACAAAGAGGAGTTAATTCTGATTAATAAAAAAGTGTTTAAGAAACAAAGAAGGAACAGTTACTAATTTAGGAGGCCAGACCTGGAAGAACTTCTAGATTCTAGGTGTGGGAATAATAGTGGAATATAAAAGAGAGAAATGTCATTAATGGAGCAGAGTGAACAGAGACAGATTTTAGAGAAAAATAGGCATTAAAATGGCAAACACTTCACAAAATTGACTAGCTCATACAATGTTTCCTGAAGTCTGTTGGTAGAATAGTTGAGTGCTGTCTGTCTTGGGGAAAGTCTTTCAAGGATTTAGGTAGTACCTCTTGTTTTTAATCAGTTCATTTCTGTGTCTCAAGACAAAGTTCCAATATTTCTTGGTGATGCAGCCTGAGTGGGGCTGTCAGAATGAGCTGATGTGGCACAGCACATGTACTCCTCAGGCATCAACGTAATCTTTTGGGAAAGATTAGGATAAATGTATTAATAAACATTGTGTCAGCTTGACTCTCTTTAATTTTTTTTTTCCTTATTTCTCTTCATATTGCAAAACAGATTACTGCATATTGAGAGATTAAAGCCTTAACTGGTAAAGAGACACTCACATGAATGAATATAATTTATTTCTATGCATTCTTCTTTTGCCCAAATAAATGAAGTTTGGGGAGATACAGTGCCTTATTTCATCAGGAATTTCCCTTCCAGAGGGAAAAGAAATGAAATGGGAATGCTGTTTCTAAGGTTACAACTTTGCTATAACTGGAAACGTAACTCCCTGTTATGGCAGCATTTGATCTGCTTGCTGATTCTGAGTGCTGTCTGGATTACTTAGAAATATATCTCACCATTCAAGTATTTTCCTTTTTTCTTATGGTAAATGTGCTATAGGAAGACTTTTATTTCTTTTTTTAACTCTTTTTGTAAAGTTTTAAAATAAAATTTACAGCTGGTGAGGAACATAGTTTTTTACGTACTGGACCTTATCTCAGTAACCATTTTTTTTCTTATGTCTCAGAACTCTCATTAATTTTTCACAGGCTTGTGATGGATAGTTTTTATTTATTCACGTCTGAGGTTCTGTTGTGTGAAAAGGACTCATTTTAGAGCATTACATATTCATGGCTTGGGATAGATGGAATAAGGAACTTATTATTAATGTGTCACAGTGGGAAACTTACTCTGGGTTCATTTGTGAATCTTGTTAAATGTGGTGCGGTCAGCAGACAGTACTGAAATTTTTGATACCTTTTATTGGAGAAGGGCAAAGAGATTCAGTGATGCTTCCTTATCTAAACAACACAAGTGAGATGGTGTCTTTCTAAATGCATTTGAAACACTCTATCAGTAACACAAGGGTAAAAGCAAAATATGCCTGAGCAACAGTAAAATCAGAATGATGCTTTTTTTAAAAAATTACTGTTTCCAAGTGCTATTTTGGTCTATTTAAATTGTTTGCTTAATTAAATATTGTTTTACATTTAACAAATCTATACAAGTTTCTGATAGCATAGTGAACTGATATGAGAGTATTCTAAAACATATAACTTGTTTTCTAGAAAGTTGAGTTTGCATTGACTCATTGTGGCTATATTTCACTGAGATTCTTTTGTTAATGCGCAGTGCTACTCTGCAAATTCTGAATATATACCTGCAATTTTTATAAAAATCAATAAGGTCTCTTTGTATTGAACATATGCAACATATAAAAAATAAAGAGGTACATTTTGGTGTAACCTCAAGGTCATAAAGATTCTTCAAACAGAATGATTTGTATTACTTAGAATTTTAAAGTAGATGCTCTGTCCTGGATACTTGTGTTCAAAATTATTTTATTTCCTACTAAATGCTCCCATACTTGTTTTCCTATATACAGAAATGGCCCCAGAGCAGAAGTCTTTAATTTAGCTATATTTCTGACTCATGATTATTTGTCGTATGTTGTTAGCTTTGTACTTATGTTATTGTTAGAAACATAGAAATATGAATTTGGGGTCTACTAGTCACTTTCTTACCAAAGCAGCTTATGGATGAAGTTATTAATGTTTAAGACGCCAGCAATTATTTAAACATTTAAGAACACATTCTCCAAATTCAACTGAATTATAAACTCTGTTGGTTTTCAAATATTTTCTTTCTTTTGAAAATAACAATAGGTAAAAGAACTTTAAGGTACATAAGTCATTTGATGTAACTAGGACAAGAAAATGTATGATGGTTGTATTTTAAAAGAAAACTTTCAGTGATGTTAAATGTTAGCTTTATTAGTGATCCTACCAGTAGGTCAGGAGTATTATATTGTCATTTATAATACAAGAGCTGGGCAGTGAGAAAACTGTAGTCTATTATGAGTTTGTGAGTGTGTGTGTGTATACAGTGAAATAATATCTAGTGTAATGTGAAGTGACAGTCAAAATTACAGCTTTTCTCTTGCCGCAAGGGTACTTCTCTGCCAAGTATAGTAATATTGTTGTAGCAGTGTTCAAGGTTGTCAGCAGTTCTTGGTTACTCTGCAGAGAGCCATAACTGTGTGTGGAAGCAAGGAGCTTCCTGTCAAGGGAGATACTATAATTTTGATATATATTTGTTGGTGCCAAACTACAATTAAATAGGAGGTGTTGGAAGAGGTTTTATTTAACCAACTGAAATTTGTTGATTAATTAGTTAAAACCTAAAAATGCAAAATAAAATATTTGTCTTATATGAACATACCTTAAATTATGATTCTATCTGGTATTTGTCTGTGTGTTATTTTTTATGCAATACCCTTTATGCTGATGAATTTGGGATTGCTGAGGATGTATAGGGCATACTGTTTTTAGTTTAAATATTAGTTCTGAGGCTAATTATCTCAAAATTATTTTAAGGCATAGCTATATACTTCAGGTTTTTAGAGGTCAGCATAGAAACTTTCTTCTCAAAAGCACATTTTTTTCAGAATGTGTCAGGATTTTGACAAAATATTGTCACAAAAATGTGTATTATCATCCATATTGGAAACAGTAAAGAATTTCTCCTATTTCCCACGTTGAAAATGATGATAATGGTGTCAGCATCTTTATTCCACTGAAAGCCATTTTTCTTGATGATTAGATTAAACAAAATGAGGTGGGGAGAGAGATGCTTTGGGAAACATAGCTTGAAAGAAAATCAGGAACTCTCCTGCTGTCCTACAGCAAAGTAGTGAGATTTGAACATACTTACGTGATCTCACTATTTAGATGATCTTACTACTTGCATGAAGAAAATTTAGTGATATGCTAATATAACTGGCTGAATGGTGCCTAAAACATTACCTAGCCAACCCCCCCACTGGCTTTTGTTGAATACTTCCCAAGGGGAGCTGAAGATGCATGTTGTGAGGTACTTCCATACTCTGCCCTCCACTATCTTCTTCCTTGATTTCAGTAGGTCTCTACAGGGTGCAATATCTGTGTGTGTGTTTTTCATTGTAGAATTAGGTGCTACTTAAAACAAAGCAGAAGTCACAAAACATATAACTTTTTTTCAGATGGGTATAGAAGAAAAGATAATTAGAAAAACAAATCACAAATAACTTTTCAATATTTTTCTTTTAACTATAGTTAAAAGAAATATCACATGCTTTATGTTGAGGAAGTGAAATAGAAAGCAAGAGGCTTCCTGTGATTTTTTTTTTTTCTCAAAGAAAATTGGATGCTCAGTGGGGAGCTTGCACAACTGGGACAAGTTCTGTTGTTGTCTCAAGCACTCTTGATTTATCCAAAAATACCCTGCAAGTTTAACTTTTGTAAATCATTTGTATCTGATTGCACATTGAGTATGTGCTGAAGTTTACAGATGTGTTGAAGAGCTAAAGTCATACCTTAAGGTGGCCCATTGAGTAAGCTTCATGAGTAAATGTAAACACAGCAGTAATCTTTATTATTACACTGAGGCCCATCCTTAACAATAGCACACATCTCTGACCCCTGTGCAGAAGAGCTGTGCAAGTGCATTGTGATGGCTAATTGGCCATAAGGCATAGGAAAGACTACAAAGAGAAGTTTTGAAAATTACAGAAAATACCTGTTTTACAGTGTTTATCTCTGGCTTCCTACCATGCTTTGTTGACCATTGTTTCTCTTGCTATCAGTGGTTTTGCTTTTGGTTTTGTTTCTGTTGCGTGTTTGTTTGGGTTTTTTTTGTCCGATGGAGGGCACTAAGCCTCAAGTTGGGGGATGTTATCAGAGCCGATTTCCCTATTTTTTGTAAATTCACCATTTACAGAATTATCTTAGATTTTGTATCTGTCACGTCTTCAGAATTACCTCAATCTGGCTAGCTCTCTGTTTTATGAATATATAAAGTCTTTCTTTCTAGCTGCTTTGATGTCACTAGATGCCATCACATGCTTTTTTCCTGTGAATTCTTATCTATAAGAAACATTGGTGCTCAAGAGGTGATCATACAGTGTCTGTATACAAAAATGCACATACCAGTCTACCCCTCACCTGGCATCTTTAACCTGAGTGGACTTAATATCCTATGTGTGACAAAGCAGTTCACCAAATGAAAATTCCTTCCAATTGCTGTACTAATATGTTGGGTCCTTTTTAATTGAATAAATATATTACACAGCAGGAAAGATTCTTTTCTTTGTGGCCTTGCTGTTGCAATTTGAGAACAGATACAGTTTTCTTTAGCTGATGAAGAAAGCAACATCTGTTCTTAGTTTCCTGTAGTTTTTCTTCTTCAGAAAATGCATTTAGAGACACAATTTGAATTCCCAACAAAGAAAAAGAAAACTAAAAATTTGACCCCTCCTTCAAAGCCATGGTTACACTGTGACAACAGTGGGTTGAGCTAAATTCAGCTATGTCAAGCAAGAACTATAAAAGTAGATAGATTGCACTCTAAGCTTCACTTTATTGGATATTGTAATTGACATATAGATGTCATTTATAATCATCTGTCCATTCCTGTGAGTTGGGAGCAGTAAAGTTAATTGTGGCTGCTCATTTGCATTAATCTCACCTCTGAAGGGTACAGTAACCCATTAATATCATGTCATGATGAATTATCACAAATAACATTGAACATATTGATTAATGATCTCTGAGATTTGTATCTCGTTAAAACATTTTGTTAGCTCTTTAAACTTTTAAGCAGACAGTCAATGTATGCGGGAAAGGTTTAAAGATCACTGAAGAGGTGATGAAAAGTTGTGGCATACATTTTGGGTCACTAATTAAAACTTGTTTAAAACATTTCATAGTAAATTTTTATATGTTTTTTTTCCTTCTAAAGGTGTGGAGTTTGCAAGTTTTTTAATCACAAGAATTGTGATTCTTCATTGCTTATAAAAATAGTAATTTGTGTTGAGTCAGGATGACACAAGAAAATTAATTGGAGTAATATGATCATGCTCAGAGTAGCATATATTTGTTTGTTGTTTTGTTTTTTGTTTTAAATGCATTCTCCTTCTGTTTAAATTTTGTTCTTAATTCCGAACTTGCTGGTTTATCACAGGGAAGTGACTTGTTTGGGTTTTTTTTGTCCCTTCCTGTTCTTTCTTTATACATATGTATATATATGGTAGGATGAATGAAATGTCATCTATTGGGTGGTCATGTAACTTGAAGTAGCTGGTAATTAAATATCTTACCGTTTCGCATGCTTAAATTTCTGTAAGCTAAGAAGCATAAAGACTTTAAGGGAGGTAAGGGAATTTACACCGTAGTGCAAACCAGGTGTTACTTGGTAGGACAGAATTGACTTCTTTGCATATTTTGAGTATTGTGTTTTGAGATCTGTGAAATGTAATATTTTAAAACATTCAGCAATCTTATTGCAAAGGTTTCTTTGCTTCCACAGGAATGTGCTGTATTTGAGTCAGTCCTTTTTAGTAAGTTATAACTTTAGCAGGTACAAGATCTATATCGAGGGACTGATTTCTCTTTCTTCCACCTGCAGTAAGCTTCTGGGATAGTTATTTGAGGGGAAACTACTCATAATTTCTTTAAAATATTTGAGTATTCTTGGTATTTCACTTCCAAGTTGTTCTTTTTCTTGAGTCTCAGGAAATGAATCATGTATGCAGAATATTTTGGGTTAGAGCTGCTTTGTTTTTTCTGACCTTCTCGTTCTTTTACACTGGGTGAAAACAAGGAGTGCCTCTGGATTTTTATGCTTTTGATAGCATTGTTGGTCCCTCTGAAGAACTAACCCTTGCCTTATTCTAGGAGGAGACTAATGTGAAGATTAGAGCAAGAAAAATCCTTTCTAACATGAAGATATGATATGGAAAATCTTCCCAGGTGTACCATGACTTTTGCTACTCTGGTTGTGTACAGTGGCTATTTGTATCGCATCGCCTTTCCACAGGCTGGGATTTTTGTATGTGAACTAACACAATGTTAACTTATTTGCTGGCTTTTCCAGCCAATCCCTACAATCTTCTTTCAGTAATTCCTGAGAGTCCATTTTCCTGGCACATGAGTCTGTAGAGTGAAGGATTATATTCTAGCTATAATTTATGATTAACTAGATTTATGGCTGAGATCCCAAAACAGCCTCAATAGTGTGGCCTGAGGAATTAAAGACAAAATGGAGACTATCATTACGAATTGTTTGCTTCTCTGAATTGCAGGAAAACTCTTAGATATATTTGAAAAATAAAAATAAACCTAACCCCCAAATTAATTAGGATTTGCAGTTGCAAAACAATTCAATTTCATACTAAGGAATTTAGCACTAAAACACAAAGTCCATGAAACACACATAAAAGCCTTTATAGTATTAAACTATTTAGTTTAAACTGCCAATGCAGTGAATAATGCATATTAGACCCTCCTCCTGCCAATGCAGACATCCCCCTCCCCACCCCCACCTCCCCCGCCCTCAACCAAAAATTGTAGGGGGAAACACAAAAGTAAGGGTTCATTTTTACCCATGTTGTTAATCCTTATTCATTTTAAAAACCTGCTAACAGAAATATTTCCATTCAGCTCATTAATCAATTGTGATTTTCATTCCCTTGTTTTGTAAAAGCTGTTGCAATAAATACTTTTTTTCACAAAGCGAAAATCTAAGAGATGGATGCAGCAAGCGTAATTAATAGCACCCAGTTACAGAAGATCAGCAAGTTTGTGAGATTCACATGCTGCTTTACCATATGGCTGCCCAGTAGGCGAAAAATTTGATTAATGTTTTGAAGTAGGTTTTTTTCAGCAGATATTACAGCCCCAGATGAAGAATTTTACTTTCTAGTATTGTTAGACTTAACTGAAATAACAGATCTTTTGATTTAAAGCTAAATAATATTTTGATCTCATGAAAACTCTACATGCAGAAGAATTACAGTCCTGCTGTATAAAGAATGGACCCTATAACTTGTTTACAGTTCAGCTGATAATGGTTAAAATTTTGTTTTAGTTTTTTGTAAGTTGATTTAAGATAGCAGTATGTATCCATGAATTTTGTAACAAGGATTTCCTCATCAAAAATAAATTTATAACAAAATCAGCTATTTCATTCTAACATCTCATGCTGTTTGTCTTTCTACTTTCTTATGTAAAAAAAATAAAGTTAAGCAATTTGCTGACAAGCAATCAGTCCCTTCAGTAAAACATAATAATGTAAGTAATGTTATGTTAGCAAAACTGTACAATGTAGTAACTTTGCTCATAAGTAATTGTAGTAATTATAATTAGTACTTAATCTATTGATTCCAAACACACACTCCCCCTCCCCGTTCCATGTTTACCTGAAATGAAAAATATTTACAAAAATGCATCTGAAGAGTATCACAACTTACAATCGAGTGCTCTCATGCAAAGCTAATGCACAGCAGGAAGTTTTGCTTTTATCACAAATTCTCAGTTTAATACAAGGAACATGAGCAGCTGGTAAAAAACAGATTCAGGGTGCTGAGCTGAAATGGAGTGGAGAGAAGCTTTGAATGGTAGTCTTGCTGAGCTTCCAGAATGCTGAAGATAAAGCATTATCTAACACTACTTTGCCACTTTGGTTTCTTCTAATTGCTTCAGGTAATGCTGAGGTTCAGAGTCTGGTGGGATGATGAAAAATGAAGTTTGCACATTAAAAAACCAAAAAAACCAAAAAAAACCCAAAACCTTTTTGCAGTTTTTACAACTTTATTATCTTAGAAATCAATGATTGATTTTAAGGATGTTCTAATGTGAAAAATAATTCTGATTTAACCAGCTGTACATATCCCAAAATTGTGGCACACAGTGCTTATCAATATTGCTAGTTTCAAGGCAGAGAGTGGGAAGTCCAGAATAAAGTAAAGCTGAGTAAAAATAAAAGCCATCAGGTTTTTTAAACAAAAAAAATTCGCCTGTGACAACTCTAGGCAGTGTGTAACAACAAGGAGTATCCAGCTGCATTAGTGTTAAACATCAGAGGCAGGAAAACAGCTATGTTTTTTGTTTGTTTGTGGTTGTGTGTCTTTTTGTTGTTTAACACTTCCCAAGTGGAGCTTTTTTTTTTTTTCTGGGGGGTTGTTTTGTTTTTTATTAAAAGCTTAAAATGGAGTGTAGCTGAGGTACTGAAATGATGGTTATTACTTCTGGAGAATACAAATGTCACAACAACTTGTGCTTCACATTAACAGACAAGTAAAAGATGATAAAACAGTGTGACCAAACCCATACCTTTATTATAGAAGGACTGATAAAATTGTATTATCCTTTTAAGAAAGGACAGTTAATTAAATTGATACAAGCTGCCTAGGATTGCACTGTTTGAAGATTGCCTCTAGAATTTTTATTTTCCTTAATATTATCAAATTTATGACAATTTGTGCAAAGTATGAGCATTTTTATTAGGGTATTTTCTACCTACTATCTTTTTTCTTGTCTATATTGGTGATTCTTTAGTCAGTGATTTATTTCTACTAAGAACACATTTTATGCGATAAATTTATGTAAAATGTACCAGTGTTTCCTTAACCTGTGACTAAACTACATGCTGATGCTAAGATAATCTATTATGTGCTCATCAAAATGTGGCGAAGTTCGTATTTTAGTATTTAATTTTCTTTGTTCTTAGATTTGATTCAAAGATATAAGGAATAAACAGAATTTTTTAATATTTTAATAGTGGGACTGAATTTTTAACTTCCAGTGTCTGCAAGAGAATGTCACTTGAAGCTCCTTAAATTATACAAGTAATTATACCATCAAATGCAATTGCTACTTAATCTGAAAGAATGGGGGGTGTTGGCGATGTTCCTGGTTATTGTAAGCGTCACACGTTGCTTGGCTTTTTAATTCTGTAAATAAAGGAAAGTGTTGAGACTGGTCTATTCCTGTTAATGTTCACATTTTTAACTATTTCAGAGTTGCTGTTCTGCTTTAAATCTGTCAGGAAGGTGTGTTAGGGGTTGTCTATATGAAGAGGCTGTAGAGTGGTCACTCTAAAAAGCTCCTTAGTGTAGTACTTTGAATTTTAAATCACACACATAATTCAAAGGTAATCTAACTTTCAGTGTTGGACTTAAGTCCATTCAGTTAAATGGAGAAAAATGACTGACATAAGAAATGAGTTATTGATTTGTTGTAGGAAAATGACTTCTGTAATATAGGAAGTATGGTAAAAGGAACAGCTTAATTATTTAGGGGGCACCGATGAAAAAAGTGCTTTTGCAGCATTGCAAATTGTCTAAATAGGAGTTGTACAACAAGGGGCTTTAATAATTCTTTCTTAAAGACAAATTGCGGTTTATTCTTTTCCTCAGAAGATGGAGCTCATCTGGTTGTTTAAAATATTTTTGTATTTGTGCAGCTGAGGCAGAAAAGCAGGCAACAAAATAATTCTGTTCTTAATGGTAATGGCATAGCAGCTTTTCACTGATGTTTCTGTTACGTTATATTTGTGCTCTGTGAAATCTTGATGTCTGAAGGCTTGACAGAAAAGAAACATGCACAGAAAGTTATTCTGAAGACCCTGTTTTAGTAGGTAGCATGAACTTCTAAAATGTGAATTTATTGAATAAATATTTGTGGCAATTTATATCTGTAAGAGTAAAATTTTCAAAATATGATATTTGACAATTTATAAAATACCAGATATTTGCTTTGGCTTTTCCCATCTGTTTTTTTCTTTTGATTTAGAGCTATTCTTTGCAGAAGGACTACAGTGTCATGTTATTTTGACTGCAGCTCACAATTTTTGGCAGCCTCTCAGATAAACAGAATATTTGTGGTTAATTGGTTGAACATGTTCAACAATTATAATTATATTAAAACTGTAATGTGTTTGAACATTTGCCCACTGCAGGCTGCTAATGTGTGCTAACTTAAATTTCTGTCTTTATGACTGGAGCGAGCTTGTAGCTGGTTTTATCTCTTCAGAGTTTAAAAGGCAGATGCATTAAAGCACATCTAATAACACCAGTCCGTTGAAGAGTTTGCCACCGTGTCCAGTATAGAGGCCCATGTTTTTAAGGATTTATATTTAAGTCTTAACATTTTCTGTCATCCTGAAATTAGGTATTTAAACTTTCAGTATTACTGAAAATAAATATTACTTCATTTATTGGAGTCAGAATTATTTTTATTAAGTAAATTTTCAGGAACACTAGTTTGCATTTCTATCAAAGGCTTCAAAATTAAATGAAGAAATGGAAGGTTCTCCACTTCTAATATTTTAGGTCCAAACCATATAGTTTGTATTTGCTACTGCATTTTAAGGGAATGATGACAGGCTGAGTACATAGTGAATATAGAAGTTAGACTTTACATTCTCAGAGTGCTAATGGAATTATGGGTGCAGTCTGAAGCATTTTTAGTGCATAATTCCCTATTTTTGTTTGGTTTGGTTTTTTTTTAAACCTCCAAGCAGGAGTCACAGTCTAGTCTTCCTCAAGAATTGTTGTTATTGTTTTGCAGGTAAATAGTGCTGGTTTTGACTTAAAAGCTTTGGCACTTGACTACCTGAAGAATCACCATTGTTTTGTGTGGATGACACCCTGCTGCTCTAAAAAATAGAGGCAATTATGTTTGTAGCCCCTTGTTTTAATTGAGTGAAGCATAATTACTTCTCTTCTATAATGCTCCATGGACTAAAAGCCGCTCATGAGTGGCTCCCCAGGGACATGCAGCATAGCCTTTCCTAAGCACATGTTTTTTTGGGGAAAATAGCTGAATGGAGGGGTCAGCCAGAGGCTGAAGCTTGCACAGCAGGAAGCAAGAAGCAGCACCAGCTCTGTCACTGATGATGCAATTGGCATGCTCTGTTCTGTTCACTTCCAGTATTTTGTCTCTTGTGCCCGCTGGTGTTGAGCTCCAACCTTGGCCTTCTCCTCTCCTTTCCTTGTTATGTTTTCCCACCTCAGTAGGTTCCTCCCTCTTTCTGTATAATATTATGAAGAGGTCTCTGTTCATGTGTTTACATGCAAACCATTTTCTAATATTTTGCCAGTCCTTTGTTTTCTTTTTTAATTTAGATTTAGGGCATGGGATTCTTTTTTTGTGTTTCTATGCTCAGAGAGCCTGCAGTTTTTCCCTTGAAAAATAAATTAATGCAGTAATTTAATCTTTCTGTTCCTGAGAGTCTGTATCTCTATAATAAATCTGCTCTTGCTCATGATGGTGGTAGAATGCTTTGAAAGATACTTTGAGAAAAAAGGAAGACTCCCCCCCCATTTACCTGCAGTATAGCATATTGAATAAATGCTGGGTTGTTCTCAAGTTTCTATAGCTTAACTGAGGTCTCCTCAGATCTGGACTTATCCCCTTCAGTCCCTGTATTTTGACAGCTATATGTGTTTGCATTGTGAAGACAGGCACCTGCTTTGCTGGGTAAAAGGGTTTAAGATCGTCCTACCAATTGGGAGCTGCACAGCTGGGAAGCCCACTGAGCCTAATGAAACTGTACCTCACTGCAACTAAGTGGGTTTGAGAGGAAAGCTGTTGATGGTGAGCTATGATGGAGACCACGAAATACCACCAACTGCTCTTTCCCAGTTAACCAAATCTTCCTTTGCTTGGTGGGATCTATTTTAGTAGCATTAAGTGCTCATAAACTAGCTATATTTTGGAAAAATTGGCCTGAAAGCCCTGAAGGAAGTCAGTCTCATAACTATCCTCTTTTTTTTCCTCTCCAAAGCAAAAGTGGACCCTCTTGCAGAACTGAAATGGACAGTTGAAGGGGATGCTCATGGAGGCAGAATGGATGCTTAGCTCAAATACCAGTGCTGAGTCATTCAGATACTGATTCTCCAACAGGATGGAAAAACATCTCTGTTAGTAGAACTCTGATGGAACAAAAGTTACGCAGACATTTTCCTTGACCTAATTAGCCTTAATTTCTTGTAAGATTTAATTCCTCATAGCCACTAATTGTATTTTTGGATACTATCTCAGAATATCACTGAACAAAATAATTCAGGATTACCTGTTCAAGTAGAATCTCTGTTGAATAGGTCTATACCAGTAAATGTTCTTTAGGATTTTTTTCTGGTTAGGTGTGTGGTTTTGTTGGGGTTTTTTTGTGGGTTTTTGTTTGTTTTTGGAGGGGGGGCGGGGGGGTGGTGGTTTTTTTGTTGTTGTTTGTGGGTTTTTTTGACTGCTCATATAAAAAT
>JANIJG010001101.1:127322-208150 GCA_024611175.1 Megaceryle torquata | reverse complement strand
TTTTGTTTTTGTTTTTTTGTTGGTTGTGTTTTGTGTTGGTGTGGGGGGGGGGGTGGGGGCTGTTGGTGGTTTTTTTGTTGTTTTTTGGGGGTTTTTTTGACTGCTCATATAAAAATACAACTTTCTCTTATCACTTTAATCTTCACTTTTCTTCCTGCATGGATCATTTATTTGTGAACTTGTTATTTCAGTAAGGGCTCAAAGGTAATTTCATGGTTTATAGGATTTATATCTGAGGGTTTAATGAGGAAAACATATTGTTTTCTAACACATGAAGTAGACAATCTTTCATTATATTTTTATTTTCCTTCTCTAATACTACATGTGTATCAAGTTCAGAGCCTTGAATAAACCCAAGTATAGAATTATTCCTTTACTATACATGGGAAATATGAATTTTTGCAACTCAAAAATCAACACACAGAGACTTAGGATGTAATTTTATTTTTAATGAATCTACATGATATTAATGAACTACACTTCTGTTTGTGCATTGTGCTATAGTATACATTTAAAAATACAATAACAGTATATTACTTTTCTGTGATTTAGGTTAGGAATTAATGCATTCAAATGAATTTCAGAGCCTTGGGTATAATTCATACAGGATGCAAGTCCCTCTGTAGACCTCTCATGAACATTATCAGGTTCGATACAGTTTACATGGTCAAGCAGATTAAAATTTGACCACCCCCTCTTTTTGACATTTATTAAACTCCAGAATCTCCTTGAATAGTTTTCTTCTCAATTATAGAAACTTGATTATTTGGTGTGGGGAAAAAAATTAGCAAAATACAAGGTTTCTGTTTGGTATGTGTCTCATTTTTAGTGCGAGTTTAAATTATGGCAGATCAAGTTGGAACTGAGGCTGCTAAATACCAAATTGCCTTTGACTCTTTTCTAGGTACATTTTCTGAGAAATTTCACTTTTATCTAGTGCAGAGTTATCAATGCTCTTTCACTCCAAATCAAGAGTTATTATCTACTATCTAGATTGCTTTTGTTGTATGGCTTGTGCTTTCGATTTACAATTGTGTAAACTGGAGGATGCTTTCAGCATCAGTTTGATCTGTTGATGGATCAACAGCTTTGCTGGGCTGCCTCCTGAAGTACTGAAAATATATCTGACTCTATATTTTGGCAATTTTACATCCTGTGTTAATTATACCGCATAGCACAAAATCTATTAGCAATTTTCAAAAAATGTATTATTCTTAGAAGGCTTTTGAGCACTTGTGACTGATTCTGGTGTGATGAAAGTGTCCTTTAGAATAGTTCTGAGTTCTGTGATACAGCAGGAACTAATTCTTCTTCCTTTCAGCGAAGGTTTGAAAGAACTGTGCTCTTTAGTCCGAAAAAATATAAAATGTGTCCAGTACTTTGAGCCATCTCACAGGGAAGTTTAAATACAGATTTTTACCCCGGAGCAGAGTAAGTACTGTAGTAAGTACTGATCAATCGTAATGACCTTGTGTTGCTGACTTATCAAAAGGTCATTGAAGTGTTTGAAGATTTACAAAAGCAAGTATTGCATACACTGGAATTGGTATCTCTGTATGTTCGCTGTTCCATCATCTGCTGTGTTATCCAGCAAGTATTCTTACTGTAACGGAGATAAGTAAAACCCTCAGTAAACTGACAGAGAAATCAGGCTGGGAACATGCACATAGGCTATGCAAAGTTATTCAGTCTCTGCTAAGTAGGCTTATGAATGTGTGACATGGAGTAGACTATTTATGTTGTCAAGGTTTGTTTTTTTTCTGAACAAGTTCATCTGGTTTGCAGGACCTAAATTCCTAGATGTCTTGAGACTGAAAGGTGTAGCTCTCCACTGTGCCCATGCTTTGAAAAAAACCAAAAAAATACCCAACGCCCCCCCAGTCTTTATTGCTGTTCTTTTTGCCTTTTTAACCTCCATTTAGTCTGTATGATAAATGTTCTAAGAACACAAATATCTCTCTGATTTCTTCAGTAGCAATTGTGTGATAGTGAACACACTCTTTGCCATTACATGTAATATTTCTTTTTCCAAACAAAATTGCATAGTTTCTTAAAATCTTGGGTGTGAAAAGTAGAAATAATGGTGTGTGGCACTGAGATGTCCAAAGAAAGCATTTCAGAACTTATTTTTTTTTAATATGCTGTTGTATATTGAATAAAAATTTATCTATGTCTGTGATTAGTCTTTAAATGTAGGTGATAGTCCTTATCTCTTTCTGGTTATAGAGTGTATTACATAGCAATAGCACTTAAAGGCTGAGAATCCTAAAAGCTTATGAAGCTGAAGCTCATTGTTATTGTTTTGCTTTTCCATGGGAGGAGGGACTCTGTGGGTTTTCTAGCCATCCCAGAAGCCCAGAGATCAGAATCTGTTTTCATTTCTTCTTGTTGCCATATGTGATTGATCACCTAAGGAGGAGCAGTATATGTACAATGCTTATTCTGGGGAACTCTAGAAAGCTTTGTGCTTCATAGGAGATGTATTCTTCTCAGAGGACTTCTTGTTTGATTGGGTTTTGGGTTTTTTTTTAGGTTGCAGGCTCTCACTTAGGTAGCTTTCATGATGATTTAGTGCTTATAAGACATCACTGAATATCAAGGAAGCCTTAATAAATCTGAATTGGTCTCAGTGTGGATGGAAATGAAGATGTGGTTTTATTTCATGTTGGGATGATAGAATGAATTATATCAGAAATCTGACTCCTTGAAGAACTGGGAATTCTTGAAAAACAGTGAAACAATACAACAGGCAGAAATGAACACTAAGATGCATCAAAAGTTTTTGCTGAGAAAGAGCAACATTGGCAATGTATTATGTTAATATAATTATTATAATATGTTGTTTGGAAGCTACACCAGTGCTGCTGCCAGGGTGTAGCAAGAGCAGGGTTGCTGCAGGAGGGAGAATGAGCCAGAAGCCAAGGTCACTCACCAGTGCTCAGTCTTACAACATGTCCTAAGCAGGGTGGTAATAATGAGTTCCCTGGACAGTGCCAGAAAAGGTAGGAGTGTGATTCAGGTCCAGGATCCATCCAGAGTGTCTAGGCAGGAGCATCAGAAGTTGGGGCTAATAGTCAGGACTGGAGTTGAGGCTCCAACGGAGGTCCAAGGTGCTTAAGACAATAGGGCTCAAGTCAGGTACACATACAATATAGCTCGGATAAAGATAGAAGGGTCAGACCATCAGGAGAGTGGATGGAGATCCTGGACCACAGAGAAGAGGGTCCACAGGTAGACATTGCAGGGGAGGGTGCCCAGAGTAGTGTTAGTATTTTCACATGTATCACCGCATTATTATGGGAAAATAGTTTCTTTTATTGTAACTTTTAAATTTTATTTTTCATTCAAGTTGTTTTATTAAGAAACTCATTTTAGCTAGACCAGTGTAAATCCAGAGGAAGTGAATTTATGCTCTTTTATACCACTAAGCATAATATGGCATACTCTTTGAAAAAAACCCAAACAAGTTGAAATTGGATAGTCAGCAGTCAAAGCCTCTTGTTAGAAAATTCTCGATCTGTAAGAGTGCTATTGATAAAGGAGGAAAAAACCTCAAAATTGATTTGTTATCAGCTCAATACAGTTTGTCTGAACACTGAACTTGCTTTTTTTGTTCTTCCATATGATAAAGGTATTTGCCTATGTTGTAAAATCTGAGCTGAGATCAGCTTGTGTACAAGCAGAATGTAGGACTGGTAATCAGGATTTCCAGAATTTTAACTCTTGTTTCTGTCACTAAAAGAGCTTGTGGCCTTAGGCAACCTCTTAGGTCTCATTTGTAAAGAAAGCTGAATTCCCTTAGCAGTTTATTTAACAGTCACTAGGAATTCAGCATCTTAAGAGATGGGATCTTTTAATATTTATATATTTCATTTCCGTAATACTAAATTGAGAAAATGATAGTCTCTTTTGGACAGTTCCATTTATGCCAGAACTGAGTCCTTATTACAGGCTGTGTAGTTGCAATGAACATCCTATGCCAGGCATGCAAATTGGGAATTAATGGAGACTGAAAATTTGGAAAATTCCAGGCTTTATTTTTTTCCATTGTGCTGATCTATATAGTTACTTGAATTACTTACTTTGCTATACATAATTTATCACTTTTTCATGCTTTGACAGTAAATGTTTGTAAATATTTTTATTGCAAAGGCTGACGAAGTACAAGAAGAATTCTTTCTTCTTATTTCTGTGGTATTTTTCAGACTGTCTCTGGGAGAGACTGAAAAATGTGGTGTGATACCTTCCTTGTTTTTTTTTTTTAGATAATTGCTTACAAATTTTGTTGTAATCCTACTAATCTATGCTTTCAGCTGGAAAACTGTTGCATGCACCATCTCGTTTAATCTAAATGTGATAGTCTCTTGCTTTTTATATAGTCCTTGGCCATTGACATAGAAAATCTATTGCTCTAGCAGTGGTTTTTCTGTTCTGAGAGAGCTGGTGGATCTTTTCAACACGTAGTAAGGCAGTTCCCTATCTACTGAGCTGGTCCCTTTGATGGGGGTGCTAAGCTTGCCCCAGTAATTAGCTTTCCCATTTACCAGTAGTTTCTCTTATCTGTAGGAACATGGAGAATTCATCTTCCCTCTTCCCTCCCTTCTTATGCCGATAAAAAAGCAGTTTTCCATGTAATTCCTTTTGCAGTGAATGGTCACACAAGTGGAATATTTTACACACTGCATAACTGACTTGTCTGGTAATACCCAGAAAAAAGAGTGGCTCCTGTTGCCCACAGTTAAATATCTACTTAGCTGGATCTCAATGCTTATTTACTTGAGCGGTCTTGAGAGGGAGGGAAGAACAATAAATATTTTTCTTACTGTGCTTGCAAACAGTTAGTGCATAGTCTGTAGATTTCTTTAGTATTTATTGCCATGTTTTCTCAGTGTTTCCATTTAGAAGTTCTGAGCACTTTTAGAGCAGAAAGAAAAATGTGTTTTATCAGCTAACTGGTGAATGGTTTTCTGCACAGTGTGTACACATTCTTTGCCTACTTTTGTTTATTCTTCCTAAGATGTAATTTAGGTTTTTTTATTTCTCCTGCATTATTTCCTGCCTGTGCCTCAGAAGGTGTAAGACCAGCAGGGATGAAGGGAGGTTGCCTGTTTATGACCACAGATAACTTGTTTGAAGGCTTATCAGTTGTAACATTTAACAATGCAAGACTGTGTGTTTTCCCCCTGTTGTTTGTTTTTAAGCAAATAATGTAAAGTTGAGTTGTGTTTTATTTATGTATTTGTTTAAATTATTTTTGCATATAGTAACATTTGGTTAGTTTATGCCCTAAACGATCTAGTTTGTCTTTTTCTTCAACTGTATAAATTACACTGTTCTTTTCTGCTGGTATCAAAGTTTGCTATTTGCCCTCCTGAATAAATAGATTTTAAGTTTTTTTTCTTCCTTCTAGCCAAATAAATATGAAGGGGGATAAGAACACAGGGATAGTGACTGGATTTATGGCTTCTTGGAGGCAGGTTTTATTCCTCTGTGTGCTGCTACTTTAGCTTTTAACGAACTTATTTCATTCATCTCTGCCATGACTTTTCTACCTCTGTGCTTAGTATGTATAGATTGTTTTTTAGATGTTCTACCTAAATTTATTTAAAGTTTGAAAACTTTTGAAGCAAGTAGCTGGAAAAATAAGAAACAATTTGTAAATGCATTAGGTATATGTCACGTGCCATATTCACAGCGATAGTGTAGTGAAGAGTAGGCTTGACTTTAGTCCATTTTTTTTCCCTAAATTTCTTTGAATGGGTAAAATTCCTATGCCCACACTATTAGTTTCTGTATTTCTGTGTGTTTTGATCAGGATTTTGATTTCCAAGTTAAAGTTACCTGACCTTAATCCTTGTCATCGCTTAAGCTGTGGCCACAATGTACAGTTCAGGTTCTGGAAAGGAAGTTTGTACATTTGTGGACTACTGGTCTTAAAAGCAGGAAACCAATTTTATATCCTTTACATGATAGATACTGAATCAATAAAGCTTCAACCTAAGGTTACACTTGATGTCTTTAGTGAGAAGACAATAAATCATGTTATATGCCTACAGGTATATTGACTCAATTTCTCTGGGTTGCCTATGCAAAACTGAAGGTGACTGAAACTAAATCTAGAATAAAAATCTTATAATGGCTGTTATAAAACCATTTTATCTGCTTTTTATGATTTGAGATTTTACTATTAAAAATCTAAATACAGCATTGGGGTAAAACTGAAAATTCATCAGGTCCCGTGCCATGTCTCAAATGATGGTCAATAGCAAATGGTTAAAGAGGTAGAGTAAGTAACAGAATATGTACAGAATAATTTTTCCCTTGGTATATACCCTTCTGGTCTTTAGCAGTTAGCAGTTTAAGCACTTTGAGAGCTGGAAACTGCACCCACTTAAATAATTTAATATGCACCGGTGCATTCAACTTACATAAACTTATGTTAGTTCTCATTTTTCAACCTGTTTATGTTTTCAGTTTCCCAGTGGAGTTTAGCACATACATTTTGGGGAGAGTCTGATGCATGTTGGATTGGGCAGGTAAAGAAAATAGTCCTATTTGTGCTTTATTTCTTTTTTACTACTTTCTGAGGATGAAATGTTTGATGATTGGCACTCTTTTTGTGTCTCGACTAAGTTCCGTGTGAGTATGTGTAGACATGCTAACACAAGGCATTTTTATTACCATCTGCTGGCTTGAAACAAGAATATCTGAGAATGAAGATGGGGTTATTGATACAGCAGGTCTATCAGTAATAATTTAAGTTTTTTCTTGAAATGTTCATATCTCAACACAAAAGAAGCAATCGATATGGGTAAACAAATAAATTCACTCCAGATAAGAATTCACTACAGGTGCTGTATCACTAAGAATAAGCACATGTAAGTGAAGAAAGTTTTATAATGCTGCACTGCATTTCTGAAAATCATTTCCTTGTTGTTTTAATACTGGATATTCTTCTTGGTAACTGGAGTTGACACAGACTGGACAACAGCCTAGTATATTGGAGTTACCAGATTACAGATTGAAAAACCAGTTTAACCTGTAATGCATGTAAAAATGGAGGATGGGGAGGTGGGTCAGAAACCCACTTTCAACCCTGTGTAGATAATGAAGCATAACAGATAACATTTTCTTAACCACAAGATAACCTTGGCATACATCTTATTCTCATGCTCAGAATTAGAAGCCAGTCACACAGATGAATCTAGAAAGCACATGTGTGGGGGGAGACATTTGTTGCTTCTCCCTGTACCCCTCTAAAAGCCTGATTGTACCCTCAAAGCTGGAATTTGTGCAAAAATATGTTCTGAAAGAGAAACAACACGTTCAAGTGTTACGCTTGCAGGCAATTTTACATCCGAACTGGAATGAAAAGGAACCTGTCTTTTCTTTCCAAATGAGCATAGTAGTGTTTTGTGGCTTTATGGAGGATTCTTTACTTACACTGTGTCAAATTATGGTGCTTTATTAGACTTTTCTGCAAAATCTTTCTCCTTTTTTTACTGCACCTCTCCAAAACACACTCTCTTTACTATATAGTAACTATGTATTATTCATTTAAATATTATCATTACGAACTCTTTTCATACAAGCCATTTCTGACTCATTATGTCTAGTTGTTCACTGTGGGTACTGAACAGTAAAGGTTATGAAGGACATACATTACAGGTCTGAGGATAACACTGATTATTATTACTTTTGTTATTACTTTTATCTGTGAAATTCTGAGGTGCATCTAGGTAGCCTTGCTCTGTTTTAGTCTAACATCAGGCATTTTTTTTTTAATGCTAAAATTAGTAGAGTTTGCAAATGTTATTGGCCCTCATGTATGGGTCCTGCAAACCACTTAAACTTCTCATGTTGTTTCATAACTTACTCTGTTAGACTATATTTTGTGTTGCTTATTGTTGTTTATCTGTCTGGTTAGAGCAATTTTGGGATGAAAGAAAAGTAAAATTTTTCAAGCACTTCCTATGACAGAATCCATGAAGACATTGCTCTTCAACATTTTAAATGATGGAGCATTTTAGAACAGTGGAATGGTGAGGGGATGTGTTTACCCCACCTGCCCCATTATCTGCTCTTCAGAATTGCTTTTTTCTTTCCATAAGTGCTCATGTGATGTCCATCAACTCTCTCTCTGGACCACAGCTGCTAGCTTGACAATAGTTAGGTATGACTTTAAAGGGATGTGAAAATCTATTTAAAAAGAGTAACTTACTTTTTAAGTTAGAAATTGTGTAGCAAGTTACAAGTTGTATAGGTTATAATAACATATGAATAACTATAATAAAAGCTGTGTATAAATAAGATTCTTGGTACCAGTGTGTATTTAATTCATGTACCATAGTCATTCAGGGGCTGTTTTCTGCCTGTAAAAATGTTATAAGTAGAGTTTCATCATTGAAAACTTTATGATATTAAGCTTTTTAGTTAGAAAATTAAAACTAAGTTACAATTTTTCTAAATTGAATATGCCACTATCTTAGATGTCCTAGCCTTTCTGACCTGGCCTTGCATGATGCTTCTTGACTTCCTGTCCTGCTGTCATTTTCTTTCATATTGGTCTAGCACTTAGTCTCACTGGAATCAATAAGATTGCTTACATGCAAGTGTTGAATAAATAATTGAATAAGGAGGTACTACACTAGGTCAATCTTTGCCTAGTAAAGGTATCCCAGATAACTGCTTTTTAAAATTTCTGTTCTTTCCTTCTACTGATTAGCCCTCACTTCTTCCATTGAACAAGCAGAGAATTGTATTTATCAAATAGCCTGGCTGATTTGAGCTGGAATATTCCTAAACTGATGATACCACTCAGTGTGTGCAACAATTGGGAGAAATGGGTATCCTGCAAAAATACATAGTTCAAACCAAACAGCTTGCTAGTATTTCTGTCTGTTTCCCCTTTGAAAATTTTAACCTGCTCAGTTTAAAAAACTGTAATCTAGAACGGCAAAGCACATTTGGATATCAGTCACCAACCCTGATTACTGTGCTCATCAAATCTCACGTGAAATATTTAAATAATTTGCTGCTATAGGAAAGCTAGATAGAAAATGACAGATAAAGTGGTATCTATTGACAGGAATAGTCCCAGTGAAGCTAGCCTGACTGCTTGGCTGGGTTTTGTGTATTTACACTTTATATATAGAATTGCAGTAAAAATAGAAACATTTCTTGACATCCATTGTGTATTCTGACATCTGAAATTGAAAGAGGCACTCCTAAGTTTTCTGCACATCTCCTCAACACAAAGGTTTTATTATAGCACCTACTATATTATGTTAGTAGTTAGACTGTGGTGAACTTTCTGTAGTGGGAATGCAGTTACACTAAAGACAGATGTACATATTCTGTAAGTTAGAAAATAAGATATCCCAGGCAGATAGATACCTGATGACTGTGCCCATTGCAGTCACTGTACTAATGTGATTAACCTTTTTATCTTCAATTACATTCCTAAGTGATACAACTTGTTCCAGTAAAATAGTGTGCAAATCCAGTCTTGTTCAATGTTTTCCACAAACACATTGACTCACTGCTTTGGTTTATGAAATCCTTTCCATTGTCATGGTTCAGTGGGCAAGAGAGATGAGGTAATTATGAAGGAGTTTGCCCATTGGTTTCTCTCTAGTGCATAGCTGCAGTTGTTGCTGTTAGTTCACTACTTTCATATACCGAATTGTCAAAAAAAGCACGGAAAAAAGGTTCAAATATCTTTATCAGAAAATATGTTAAAGTTCCAGAAGTTACAACTGCATTTTGTCATCCTACGTGTTGCCACATTTGTTTTGAAGTAATATTTCATTACTATTGTATGATTAAATATTGAGAGTATTGCTTTTCCAATTGTTCTAGTGCAGTATTTAATGAGTGCAATTAAATGGAAAAATTGCCTTTTTAACTGATGATAGTCTATTACTGTCTCTGTCTGTTCAGAAAAGAAAAGAACTGAATTATTAGAATGACAAATGAGTCAAAGTTACCACGGTGATGGAGAGGTGTGATTCCCCTCCACATAATCTTCAATTAGTGTTCTTTGTAAGAGGATGTTTTTCAAAAGGGTAATAGAGAAGTAATGAGATCAGAAGGAGGTCAAACCCAGCCTTCTTCGTTTGGCAGCTTGATTAATTTATTTCTTCTTCTTGCAGATTGCTGTAAGGGGCTTTTGTCACCCAGTGTTTTCCATGGGACTCTAGTCAAAGTGACTGCTTATATTAGCCTTTTGTATATCCAAGAATGTTCATCCACTTGGAACTGAAGGTTTTTGAACGATTCAAATTTGATCTTTAGTAGAAGCACTCATTAATAGTTTTGGAAAGGAATTTCTTTTGGAAGAAACAATACTTAACACTTCCACATGTATTGTTTTGAAGTCAATTGTCTGGACATAGTACTGTGATGCAATGCAGGTCACATTTTTTTGATATGCATTATATTTAAGACAAAGGAGAGGGAAGATCCAAGAATATGAAGTTTCAGTAAAGGTGCTTTTTCCACAATATCTTCATGTATGTGACATATGCAGTATTGTATGCATCCTTTGGGCATTCTTTTGTGGCCTTTACTCTTTCTTACCACTTGTTTAGAAAGTTTTGCTTCAAGGAGTAATGTGCTATTTCATAATGGTGGTCATAAACCTGAGTGGCTGTAGGTCCATTCAGGCTCCATGCAGCTTGTTAATTCTACCAGTACCCTATGATAGGAGTACAGTGTTGCACCCATGTTTAGTTTATTCTCCGTAGTAAATCACCTCTTCTAAAATAATCAAAATACCTTTTCTACAAAACTGAAATGGCAATAGCATTTTCTCAACGTTTTCTTCAGGTTTACTTATTTGTGCACTGATCAATTCTGCTTTGCTGATAGCTGAATATATTTATATCATTTCAGTTTTGATATAAATTCAGTTATTCTATGTAAAGTAATGTCTCAGTAGAGGAACAGTAGATGTTAATTTAATATGACATTCTCTTGCTAGCACCTATGACAGCAACAATTGCATAATATCCAAGACTTAAATATGTCTAGGTTATCTTGGTTTATGCTCAAGATACTCATGCGACTTTTATTTTTGGCTTTGGTGAGGGTGACATTGTCTGTGAATTTTGTAACTTTCTTATGCAGTCTTTGCACCAGTCATTTGATATTCAGAGTTCTCTCTTGAAAATGTTTTGCCAGTAAAAAGAGATACTTTGGATCAAATAGGTAATGAAATTATTTAATTGTACTGATGATATACCTTTTTTAGCTACAGGGCTATGCAGGCTTCTGAACAACAAGTTAAATCAACAGAATAAAAGAATACTTGGATAGTATGATACAGGACATGTTCTGAACTATTGGCCTAAATTCATCACTGGTACAAGACCTTTGAGTTATGCCGGCAATGAACGTGGCCCATTCTCTATGCCCCATTAGGTATGACACATACCTCTCCATGGCTGCTGAACACCATTGCATCCCAGGCAATTGGATGGATGTCTTTTTAAGAGAGTGTGTGGCTTGGCTGCTTAGCACAAGGAATGGGCGTTCATGTGGTTGTATTTTCATCTTTGCCACAGAAACATTACGGGACTTCACCTTGGGATGTGGCCTCTCTATGCCTGTGTTTTCCCATCTGTTAAACAGCAATCACAGTCCTTGCTAAAAACTATTACTATGATGCTAGATCAATGTTTGTAGGAGGAATGTATAAACACTAGGGCCTCCCATCTGTGGATGGTACATGTCATTATACTTGAACAGTTGTCAAACTCTTGAGGGCTTGTGGTTAGTAAGAGGTAAAACAATTCTTGAAGGCTACCCCCAAAACTGATGCATAAACAGAAAACAATGGAAAACAATCCTTTATCCTGTGTTCCTTTATTGCCCCTTTTATGTGAAGTTTTCTTCTTTCTTCTTCAAGTGAGTTAGATTTTTAAGAGTTTAGTAGTTCCTGCTATCAAAATAGGAAGTGAATTAAGAAAATTCTTAGACAAATTATGGAACAAATTTATGTCATGATTCATGAAATCACCTGGGAGATCATCTTGCTAGGCAGCAGGAGAAAGAATTTCTCAGGTGGACACAGGAACTCCTTGGCCAGCCTGGAGACCTGGCTAGTGCAGTGCGGGGTGCCTTGGGTATTTTCACGTGGAGTTTGTCCTGCTTTCTGTCACAGCAGGAACTCTTTCAGAATTTCTCTGGGGCTGCTAAGCCTTTTGAAATGGAGTTTATACCAAGTGGTAAAGCAGACCACGAGTCTCTGAAATGCAGACAGTTTTGTCTGTTCTGTCCATTTTTTTTGGTACATGAGAGCTGCTTGTATAAGTAGTCAGTGCAGGGGGTCATGTTTACTAAAGTAAATGACATGATACATGGTAGACATATCTGTGAAAAAGTATTACTATCTATTGTGGGTATTAGTGGAATTAGGCCTTGACTTGGTAAAATTTCTGTATAAGTGAACTGTAAAATTATGAGTGGGCAAAGTAAGTTTGACTTCAGTTAAAACGGTTCATTTGTTTTGACCATGTCTCTGAAAACTAGATTTCAGGAAATCTTCATCTCTCCAAGATGTTTTCATCTGCTCACTATCATGTTTTCAATTAATAATTTTATATTTATGACACCTCTGATTGTTTGCCAATGTGCTTATATGTATTAAAAAGAAATGTGACTTCTCTAGAGAGTGTAAGCCAAGAGTTATTTATGAGGAATAGAATGAAATACCAAGTTCATCTATATTGTATATATAGAGAGTAGTTATTGCAGATAAATAGGGTAAATACCAGAGTGTCTTCTGATTGCAACATTTATAATCACAGTATACAGATGGAAGAGAATTTTGTGAATTTCTCCCTTTTTTAGGTGCTGTCCATTTGGGGGCACTTTTATATAGATACACACATATATATGTGTATAAATAAACATGTCTCCTACTTATCAAACTTCTCTCAGAACAGAAAGAGTAAAATTAGATTTTTGTAACCTGGAGTGATGTGCATGTTCTTATTTTCAATGTATGGTAAAGTAATCTTTCAATTTTATTTTTTAACAGTATTCTATAATATAAATAATCTAGTCTTTTCTTCTGCAGACTGTTTAATACAGACAGGTTGAAGTTGCCTCCAAAGATTGGCGTCAAATTGAGGAAACCATTCATGTAGTAAATAAGATAATTTGTTTCCACCCAAAAAGATTAAAATATAGATTTTTTTTTATTATTATTTTTTTTACCCCCTATGATTTGACACATACAGTGCCTGCATCTCCATGGTTCTGAATGCATTTGGGAATTAAATGCTTCTACATGGATTTCTGTTCTTCATTTTCTGCACTGCACTTTTAACTTTTTCTTGAATTTTAATTAATATAGTCAATGAAGATCTTTATATATTTCTAAGATATTAGTGTTTATGTAATTTCAAAATGTGATGGGAAACTGATGCTCCTTATGAAAACAGAGTTAGTAAAAATAAACTACAAGTCCTACAGTTTGAGTATTATTGTATATAAAAAAGCAGAGAAAGATGTGATTTGACTTCTTTTTTTCTGTGCCATGTTTAATTCAGGAATATAGATTTCTTTGTGCTTGTCTTTTTTGTGTCTTTATAAAATTTGTTGTCCTAATTGTTCTTCAGATGGTCTTATAGAATATTGGTCTTGCTGCTTATAGTTAAAATAGTAATTATTAAACAAGTTTGAGAAAATTCTGCTCGATGGAAGTGGAACAAATGTTGTGAAGCAAGAGGTTTTTATTTTTTTATTATATTTTTCTTTTGGCCTGAGTTGGTCTCTGCAGATATATTGTCTCGGAATACTGTATGGAATGTGATCTGTTAGGATTATCTCCCTTAAGCCCTGTCTATGAAGGGAAGACATACCAAGTAGCTATAAACTATCTGAAAGCATGTGAACTCTCACTTTTATTCCAGTGTAAGACTGCCTTTTCTCAAACCATGGATGTATAAACATACTGACATATTGCAAAGAAAATAGATCCAGTCCTAAAAAGTTGTAAGCTCCAAAAGCACGGCTTTTGCAAATTTACCCTTGGATGGCTGTGGGTAACATTTATCAGCCTTGCTCAAGCCTGCTTTTCATTGCACAGTCCACATGTTTTTCACTCTTCAGATGCACAGTCTTCATATTGTACATAGATGCTGTGGTGCAAGTTGCTCTAGGCATGTGCCTGAGGTGTTCACCTCAGTCTGCTTTGATGGTCAGAATGGGTTCAGTGTAAGTATACTGCAGTTTCAAATACTTCTCAGATTCTATTACAGTGTGGAGAAGTCTACATTACATCTCAGAAATCACTGTGGACTGCCTTAACCATCAAAACCAAAGAAAACCCAAAAAGTTTATTTTCTTTGTATTCTGAAGATGAATGTGTTGGCTAAACTTCCTACATGATCTTGGCTCCTTCATAATACAATATTAAGTGCATGATGGCTTCTTATCTATTTTTGTGCAAAATCCATTCCAGATTATTGGCCTCTATATAAATAAACTTGTTGGCTTTTAAGGTTATCTTTGTTGTTGTTAATATCCAATTGACATTAACTTCTAGAGACTGATCAGTTCCTGAATGCACAGGTCATTCTATTCTTTTAAGGTAGAAGAATTTTTGTTCACAAAACCTGTTTGTCCAGATTCTCTGCACACACATTTTGTCCATAGATATGAATTTCTGAATGCTTTTTAGCCTCTAGCATTGGCAGTTGTGTGCTAACAGTCTGCATGAACAGAATCTTGCACTGCAGAAGTGAAGACCAGAATATAACCATAGTTGAAAATCATACGATACAGCTGGAAGTTGAAATATCTTCTCAAAAATTAGCATGTTAGAAATACTAGACTAGTTTTTAAACAAATGCAAAATGCAACAGATGAACTTTTTTTTCCACCCCCCCAGTCCTTGGGTGAAGGGGTGGGGGGGGGGTGTGTGTGTGTGAGGTGGGGAGGAGGAGATTCACACTGTCCTGGCAAATCCACTTACTCAGATTTTGTAAAAGAAGTATTTCTGAATCTAGTATTTGAAATCATATTTCAGCTCTTAATTTTTCAGATTGTCCCAAAGTTTTACAAAACACTAAGCTCTGTTATACCTTACTGTATATTGCTTTTGTAGTTCTGAGTGACAAAACCACTTAGACACTGTGACTGTTACCATATCATGGTTTGAAAGGTAAAACAGAACATTATTGTCTTTTTAATAGGATCACTCTGTGATTCATAGGTGGTGAATATTTCATGCACTTTGCATTTGCCTTTGTGCAGGAGGGTAAATGGAGAGTAAATCCATGTGTACTTTAGATGGTAAAAAGGCACTACTTCGTTGCATCATATAAACATGTAGATTTGATTCTCTCTTTACTCATGCTGTAAAAAGAAAGTTTTAAAGTGTTTAGCCATACCTGAAAATGTAAATGCACTAGCCTAATGTAATGCTGAAGAAAAATTAAGACAAATGATACTACATCCTTGCCACAAACTGCAGCTTGTACAAAATTCACTTTAGTTATTATACTGTGAATACGTGTGCTAAACCTCCTCTGTGTATGCACAATTTATGTTGAATGCAGCATGAATCATTTTAATAGACCAAGCAAAAAGTCCCCAAAGTCAATTTTCAAATTATGAACCTTGGAACAGAATATAATAACAATGAACAACAAATAGTTCAGATTTTATTCTGAACTACAAATGAACCATTAAAGGTACAGTATACTCATTCAGAAAAACATTTCCTCCTTATGACCACAATGTCTAACAAGCATAGCAAGAATATTTTTTAAAGGTCAGTTCTAAATTTTCTTTTTTTTTTTCTGTGCCTTATTAAGAGACACATTCATGAAAGTTGATGCCATGAAGATTTTAATATTTATTGTGTGATCTGGATGAAGTCTGGTTAGATTCTCTCTCTGATCTCCCATGTAACCTTGAGAAACTATTTTCTAAGTCTGGTTTTAGTGCTTTAAAATTTACAGATCCTTTCTGATCTGCAGCTTAACAAATGGCTTGGCTGCAACATGGGTCATCTCAGAGCAAAACCTGGTTTCAGCTGCCCAGCATTACCAGGACACAGCAAATGTGGTAACAGATGAGCACAGGTCTTGTAAAGATTGGTAAAGCAAATAAAATACAATAGAAAGGAAGAAAGAGTATTTGAGTAAAACCTGGACTTGATAGGTCAGAACATGTGGCAGGTTGGTAGACAGGGTAGTAAGTTTTTATGCCCTTTGTGACTTCATCAAAATTCACACGCTTGTGAAGAAATGCTGCAGAAAAAGGCCAGCTTCAGTGCTTAGGACTAGTTAAGTTTAAAATACCTGGACTTAAATTTTGCATTACTGCTTCACCAAGTACTGCATTTCAGAATGTGGATCCTCAAAATCTTTCCTTAACCTCTGGAAGAACCTAACATTCTGAAGCGCGTAAACTTTTGCAAAGAAATTTCCATGGTAAATTGCATGCTTGGCTTTGCCTGTCTTTGGAATTAGAGTATTCCTAATAATTCTGAATACACAAAGCTTACTGAGCTGCATGTTAGGGGTGTTTTGTTTATCTGAACCTTACTTGGTGAAAGCTCTTAGATATTGCCTGCTGGATTGATATGCTCTGGGAGATAACATGGTTGTACCTCTTTCTGCTTTTATTCGTAATGCTTAATGGGAGATCTCTATCTCTCTTCTTTTTTTGTGCTTTAAAGGATTTGAATTGGCATCCTTGGTTTCAGAGGTGAATGTTCAGAGCAGAAGGTAGTTGTATCTGAAGGAACCCATTCCTTTGCCTGTTATGTCTAAGTAGTCATTCAGCTGGACACAGAAAAGAGGATGCCATTCATTTGGGATGTTCTAGGCTTTGTTTCTTGTTTTATGCAAGAATCATAAGAGTACAGCTGAAGTAGGTTAGTTGCCACCCAGGGATTTGGAAAGGAAATCATGTTTTTTCTCTCTCTCTTTTCATTTGCCCAAGTGAGAGTATACAGGCAACAATCATAGTTTGAGATGGTACTTTTGATGAGGGCCATAGATACAGGCTAAATGCACTGACTGAGATCATTAACAGCCTGATACATTTAAATTGATTTTGCACGGGCAAGGTATCTAAAAGGCTTTGTGGAGGAGTCTTAATGCAAGGTGCTGAAAGCGGTGCACTTGTCATCTGATGGACTGAATATGGCACCTAACATGCCTGGGTTCCCTGGCCTGTCTGTTCTTCTGTCAAGCTTAAGGGTGTTTTCCCAGTGTTTAGTTCTATATCATTACTCTTTTCAAATACAGTGAGGTACACTGTACAGAGGACAGGCAGAGAAAGTGTGTAATTAGTGTGTTTCACTAGGCTGCACAGAATACTCATCCAGGTGTGGAGGAGATTGGATGGTATTTATGAACGAATGTTACTATTTTGACAGGATGATGAATTAACTTTTCTAGCTTTGGAGCCCAAGTTAAAGTGGTTTCATGTGGTCTGGTCAGCACAGGGGCCTGCAGCTTGCGACACCTTCGAAACAACATTGTACATCTTGGAAACAAACATCAGCAAACTGAAATGGAAAAGTGATCTGATGAAAGAGATTCAATTCAGGCCTTCACTTTGGCTGTCATCCTTCTGCTGATCTTGATAAAATATTTAAATCTGAAATATATTTACTTAAAGCAAATAATTTAACTGTAAAAAATTTTTTTAAAGGAAAGATAAAATTTTCAGTGTGCTTTGGTTTCCATTTTAATGGGAACTGACTACGTTAATAAACCTTTCAAAACTTTACAGGGGTCAGGTATGCCAAGGTGTTTCCCTTTAAAAATGGAAATATATGCTTCCTTAAACTTGCAAAATTACTGGATTGAGCTCTGGAAATTAGGAGCCAGACCTGTAATGATACTGTGTGATGGCAGCTACTTGGTGGAACTTTATTTTTAGGTAGATAGTAATCATATTCTTCAGGAGCAAAGAAAGAAAGTTAAAACTTAACACCTTTAGAAAATTATTACACAGCTCCTTATGAAATTCCGAGAAGCAGTGCATGTTTTTATCTCATCTGTTTTTATTGGGCTTTGGGGTTTTGGGGTGGTTTTTTTGTGTATTTTTGTGGGGGAGAGAGGTCCTGCACCACAGCATGAGTTACTTGAAAACCTAAATTGAAAACAAATGCTTACAAGTGCTAAATGGCATCTATATGGTTGGCTTACATATGCTCATCACCTCATCTACTTCACTGATAGCATTTTTCATTGCTGGATAATTTCACTTATTAAATAATCCAAGGAATTAGTTGATTACAGGAATGCTGTTGATTTTTTTTTTTTTTTTTTTTAAAGAAAATGCTTTGCTTAAACAAAGTACTTCTGGAGTCTTTTCATTTTCCTTTAACTTGTCTCTGTCCTCCTAAAATTGCTTACTTAATCAAAATCTTACAAATACCAACCTTCTTCACCTTATCAACTTGGCATATCCTTTCACTTGGGCCTGAGAGAATTAGTGAGTCATGCCTCCAAGTGCTCGGTTGTATCTTGTGCAGTTCAGTGTTCTTTAACTGGTCAAATTTGCTGTCTAGATTGGAGAAGACAGAACGAAGTAAAATAAAAAAGGACTCAAAAATTTTGCTGTGTTGTTTCATGGGAGGGGAGAAAAGAGCTGTTTTCACCTAACTTTGTCAGCTGTGTAGTTAAAAATAGAAACTGGCTGTGTTGAGGGGCTTTTCTAGCTACATGTACATGAGAAAAGTAGCCTAATTCCAAAGTTCATAGGCATTGTTTGTCAAGGTCAGTTCTGAAAACTTTTTATAAGGTACATCATGGCTATGAAAATTTTATCTGAAAATAATGTAAGGACAAAAGGGTTCTGTAAACTCTTTAGCATAGTCTGATGACTGCAGCATAGGAACCATGGGTTTCATATGAAAAACTGCATAATCCTGGCTGCTTTTATCATTACAGTATATTCATAGGTACTATAAAAGTATAAAACTAACTTGATCAAAAATTAACTTTCGGTTTTAAGAATTAATTTGCCTTTGTATTTTGACTGAGACTTTGTAAGGGACTTTTTGATAATCACATGAAGATGCTACTGATATAAGCATCTTTGAAAACTGCTATAACTTTTTGGAAGTTAATCTTTCTTCTAGAGCAAAAGGTGAGATTTCTTCTAGATTTCCTTGACATGTTTGTTTGTGTATGTCTTCAAAAGTTTCAAGGTGAATGAGTCTATACCATTAGAAGAGTTTTAAAACAAAACAAAACAAACAAACAAACAAACAAAACAAAACAAAACAAACCCAAAAAACCCAAACAAACAAAAAAAGCGCCTTAATTTCTAATTTTGCCTTTGGTTGTTCAGTCTGGTAGGAGAACACAATGTTGCCATGGGATGTCTTTGGATCAGTAATTGCATCTAAATGGATCTTGATTTATTTTGGTAGAAGTGGCTTAAATCTGCTTATATATGCACTACTGCAGGTTATTGACTGAAATTTATAGCTGTGTAATTTAGGTGTTTGTAAATTACTTCAAAACTTATTCTCTCTTTTGACTGTATGTGATGTCACTGGCTATGTCCTTATCTGTGGTTTCTGGGATCTAGTACAAGTATATTATAGGGCAAGACAGTTGCTGTTGGAGACCCAACTTGCAATTATTTCAAGGCTTTTCATCAGTACTCTATGAAATAGATAAATTGTCTTAATTTGATACAATAATTTGGCAGAAACTTTGCCATATTTATTATTCCCTTATTTATTAGCCCCGGGACAATTTCAAGTGACTGAAAGACTTTAAGTAAGTGAGGAATACATTCCTCAAAAGTTGATTATTTTTACCCCTTCCCTTTGTCCTTTTCTGTATGTAATATTTCTCCATAGTTGAATCTGAAATCCAGAAGAGTTTTCATCTATAAGCAAATGCTTTTTTATTATAAAGAAGATAATCTGTTATCTCATGGACTTGTAAGTCAGGACTTTATTATTGCAGTCAGAACAGAATTTTATGCAAATGAAGAAGGTAGTTTCCCATGTACTAATCCAGAAATCTCCAACTTCATCTAATTATATATTAAAAAAAAACCAACAAAAAACAACTGGGTTTTTGCATTTCTGTTTTTGACTTCTCAGCTAGCATTCATGTTATTAATTGTATGTCAGTGACCCACAGAGGTGTAACCAGGATCACTACAATATTGTATTGTGCACTCTACTGAATTTTAGGAGACACCCATAGCATTGAAGAATATGACATTTATACTGGTAAAGAGAGAATATGGATCAGCAACCAATAGATTTTATCCAAAACCAAATCAGCAGGAAGATCAGAGAAGGGGTGCTGTGTTTTTACCCAGACCATGATCTGCTTGATCATTAATGTAGTCCTGGGCAACCTACTCTAGGTCACCCTGCTTTAGCAGGGTGGTTGGACTAGAGGATCTCCAAAGGTCTCTTCCCACCCCTACAATTCTATGATTCTAATCTCCAATGCATGATAATCTCCATTACTGCTGGAGATGAGGAAACAGATCTTTCTACAAAAAGCAAAGCAAAAAACTTGGAAAATATTTTATTTTTCTTGTAGATTGAGGTGTAAAACTGAAAATGATGTGTATGTATGGAAAGATGTTATTTATATTCCATAAGAGTAACATTCCAACATAATGGCAACCCTCCCTTTATTCCTCAGTATCATGCATTTTCTTCATTTTTGTTATATATCATATGGCTTTTTTGTGTAACTACCCTTTTAGAACTTATTGAATAGAATTGTTGCCTTCTAGAAAATTTGTTTCATAATTCATTAATTATTTACTATTACTTGACCTTACAGTACATGAAAAAACCTATGCTGTAACTGTAATTTCAATTCTCTCTAGTGTGAAATCAATCACATTCCACATCTTTTATATTATTCAGAATGTGAATGATTAAATTTTCTTGTGCATTTCTCATGAGTTACTGAGAACTTTCAAACATTAGTGTGTGGGAAGTATTCAGCCTGTCCCCTGCAGACCTGGTTGAGCTACTGATTGTATTGCGAACACTGCAAAAACATTTGCAACGAATGAGCTGTCCTTTTTTCTAAGTGAGACTGGTGGCTGATGCTTAAAAAAGGCAGTCTGGTGCTGTTAATGACCAGGAGTATTTTATAAAAATCCACTTCACAGGGGTTTTTTTTCCTTTGTGTACCAATAATATTTAGATAAGGTCATAGCTTTTGATTAGTACTTATATGTATAACCTGATACCCAAATTGTTTTAGGTTAGGGTCAGAGTGGCCCCTTAGACCAATAACAAATGCTCTCTGTTAACCTTCCTCCCCAAAGGGAAAGAGAAAGGGAATCAGGGAGAGAGACTTAGTGATTAGAAAAGGAAACTAGAGCAGCTTTAATGAAAATAACAATAATAATAATAAAAATAGAACATGTACAAAGATATACAAAACCAATACCGAACCTAACCCCTCTGATGGTAATTACTTCACTGTCACCACTGATGCTGTGGAGCAGGCACTGGGGGAGTCCCAGACTGGGCCCCCCAGCAGATGGGAGCTGTGTTCAGAAGCTGGATTCTGGTACCAGATTCAGGAACATACCAATTGGGATCGAAGTCAGAACGGACAGAGTCCTCCTTGGATGCTCTGAGGAAGGAACCGAAAGAGGACCGAGCCAAGCCAAGGAAAGCTGGCAAAGCGGGCCAAGAGGGGAGAGGGTGACTAGTGAGCCAGCAAGCTATAGACCCTCCAGATCCCTCTGCTTAATACCGAATATGACATATATGGGCTGGAATACCTTGTTGGTCACTTTGGTGTCACCTGCCCTGTCCGCTCCTCTCTGCAGGTGCAACCTTTCACTTTCCTGCACCTGCAGTGTGGTACACAAGATCCAGCAGTGGCCGTGGTCTGTATACCAGTCCTTGGTAGTAACTCTAACCATGGGCTGTTATCACTGCCAGCAGCAGACACTGTCTGTGAAAACAGGCAGCTAACTTCAGAAAGTGCAGTTAGTTAGAAAAGCTGAATTGAAAAGTAAAATCACTGAACAGAATTAGTTCCGTTCTCACTCATATCAGGGCATCATGCTAATATTACTGAATATTAGAACCACTTTTACAAGTCCAGTTTCCCAAGCTGGTGGGAACATTTTGGCAGTGGGATAACAAGACCTCACTGCTGATATTTGTGTAACCTGACCAAGGTGATGCGTATCTTGTTTATATTTAGAGTTCAGAAACAAGTAAAAAATTTTGTGGGAAGTAGCTCAGTGCATACAAGAAACTACAGTTTCTGATTGTTTGGCAGTAAGTTTTGAAAATACATGAGTAGATAAAAGAAAAGGAGGAATCAGTAGTACACTTGAAATCTGGAGTGTACTTTTTTTCTGAAAATGTGCAAAGGAAGTATTATCGTAAACTAGAGTTTTTAAATACTATAAACAACAGAGATATGTTTGTGGAGCAAATTACATTTGTATGTCAGTCTGCGTGAGAACAAAAAAGTAAGACTTTAGTCCTGCCAAAGAATCTTACCTCTTACTATTAATTCCTTTTTCTTTTGCCTGCATGTATGTCCATATATTTTTCTCTACAAGACAGATTATCAAGAAAAGATGTTTTTTCTTTGTTATTCTTTCAGGAGATAAATGCCAAAAGTTGTATGTTCTAAAACATGTCCAGATAGCCATATTGTGTGTTATGCAAACTTCTGTCTACTTCAGTAACATATATAATCATATTAAGCAAAAGCCATTCCAGCTATTAATTTATACACTTTCAAGAAGATGAGATGCAATTGACAGTATTTCATTTTGCTTAAATGCAAAACCTTTTTAAATACAGGTTTTTCCTGATACGCAAGCATAGTTAGGAAAAGAATTCTGAGTATATGTAATATTATACAAGGAAGTAAAATTAATTTTCTTGAAATATAGAGGATAGCATATAGATGGAATTTTGGAAAAAATAGTGAAATGAAAAGTATAATGCCATTTTCCTAAGCCACATTTGCTAAATGCAGACTTTTGCAAGGTCAGCAGTTATACTAGAGTTGAGTAGAAATGGCTTCAGTGGCTTTAACTTTACCAGTGCCCTTGATGAGGTTCAGAGTTGTCAGTATTCTCGTAAAATTCCTCAGTGATGGCTTCTTCTGTTCTCTTTATTTCCTTAAGTGAACATCTGTCTAATTGTTCACCTCCATTGCTTTAGTGCTTTCCTCATGCTTTCTCTGTTTCCAGACAATAAACTTTATTTTCTTCATAAGAATTCAGTCTACGCAAGGGTATTAGGCAGCTTGTTTGCACCTTTTAATTTCTGGATCTTTTCCAGAAGGGCTTTTTGCTGTAGTTCCAATGGGTTCATCAGTGAATCATGTAACATAATGCAGCATTGTGTTTGGGTTTTTATCTGTTACCTTCTGTTTATAAACATCTGCTTGGAAATTTTCTTTTTGAATTTTTTTTTAATATGTTTTACATTTTTGCATGTGGCATATGGGTAAGATACACAGTAGCTGCTATTTTTTCAGGTGTTCAGGTAGGTACAGCCAATATACCTTAAAATTTGGGAATAGTGTAAGCTACTTGCTTAGAAAGCAAAATTTAAAGGTAGAATATGTGCCAGTTATTTAGCTATGTAACAATATCTGTTAAAACAATTTAATAATTGAATGACTACGGTAAAATGTGTCATTAACGTGGTTGCAAAACTGCAGAAGGCATCTAAAAAATCTTTCTGTCCAGTAGAGAGTGTCTTTCTCACAAACTTAGCGTGCTGCTTCTCTTCATGTTAAGTTCTTATGTTTGGTTTTGCTTCTCTTACAAAGGGGAAAAGCAGTGGTGTGGTTGGTTTGTTTGGTTTTTTCTTCCTTACTTCCCTCTCCCTGTTATCTGCAAATCATTCATATTAATCTTACCTATTCTTCAGGCAAATATATAAAGTTAAAAGCAGGTTGTTATGCTTTTCCTGCTGCTTTACATGCGGTAATGGCAGCACTCCCTTGTTTTGTATGTGCAGATGTTAGTAAGAATATAATTTGAAGGTGTATTCTCTATCCTTCTCACTATATTGTTCATTGGCATTTTATATTTAGGAAATAAGTGTTTGTGTAAGTATAATGATAGGTGGCTGTCTACTCTCCCACTATATTAGTGCATGAAACTTATTTTCTGGAGTATTTTTGTTATCGAGAGATCAAAATCTTATCAGAAAATGTAAATGAAAATTTCAGAGCTTTTAATGTTGTCAGTGTTTAAAAATAAGACACCTGATTTTGGTCTTCATTCACTTTTACACTAAAGTAATTTTAAACTTTCTTAATTATTAGAACAATGGGACATGGCCTTAGGACTCCTCCTGTCTGTGTCTGAATGACATCAGCTTTATGCATCTGTAAAATGCATGGTCTAGACTTTGATCTCAGATTTTTTGACAACCCTGGAATTCCATTATGTTTTTAATGATGAGTTTGGTTTTGTATTTACATTGTAGATTAGAAGTAGTACAAAATTGTTCCCGAGATAGGCCACATTCTCACAGAAATTTGGTTCCAACCTTTGTGTTTATTTTATTCATATTTTCTTTCACACAATATTTACTTTAGAAAGAAGGTACAGAAAAACTTCCTCCTTTTTGTGATCACAAATCAGCTGGCATAATGGCAGGTTTCCATATTCTAATACTGCTCAAATATGCCTGTTAGTTCCTTGTGCATGCAGAAAAACTTAATATTTTTTCTTCAAGTGTGTATATTGAGTGTATATTAAGAACCTGATCCTGCCAACCCTTATTTGTATGAGAAATCTTTACTAATGTGATTCAGTCCTTTCATTTCACTTTCTAAAATTACATGCATAACAATGTGACCATTTTCAATGTATCTCTTAGCTAAGGAATGTAAATAGTTGTGGAAACAAAAGAATTTGTATATGTGTTTATTTTATTGAGAATACTGTTCCGTAAGATATCTATATTATATCATTTACAGCTAGGATATCATAAGCATGAACTGCCAATTAAATGCCTTAAATAGCTAATTATTTAGTTCTTTATTTTCTTTGTCTCATGTATTTATCTCTAGCCGTGTTGAAGCATCCTGAAATTATTAATTATTAAAGAAGTTATGTCTTTTAACTGTATTGATGTTTGTGTTTTCCTAGTATTAAGACTGGGGGAAAACAATTGTACCTAGAATCTATTGGCAATCTTTGGTGTACTTCAGAATATCTGCAATGCATTTTTATACCTGCAGACGTCAGTATTCTGCCAATTAATTGTGCTGCACTAAATGTTCATATAAAGCTGTGACCACATTTAAATTATATGTTGCTTCTATCTAGCAATTCTACCACTTTGTTTTTGATCTAAAACAATTTCATCAGATTTATTTTTATATTGTTACTTAATTTTCAACTTTCCACTAAAGGAAATAGTACTTTTTCCTTTCAACTTGTATAAGCCATGTCCTAAGACTGTCTTTAATTATTAGTTATTTTGTTGTTTCAATGCAGATTTATGAACTATTTATTTTGTGTCATATAACGTACCATTTTTAAGCAACATTTTTCAATCTGAACATAGCTTCCAGGAGGGCGAGCTGCCCAGAACATCAGTGATCTCAGTTATTACTTTGTGTCATATATAATCTTGTTTTTTCCTGCAACAAATAAATCTTTGGGCCTCCCTGCAAAAAACATTTGTGGTTACAGTATAATAAAAATAAACTGTTTGTCGTGACTGCAGCTGACATTTATCAGCCTATTTGTGGGTGCTCTTACTCTCTCTGTATAATACAGAACATAATTTGTCACTTTGTAAATACATTCCAGCCTAAATCCCTGCCAGCATCTGTTAGTGTTTGAAGGATTAATGCACTGTACAGTGCATGTCTGCACTTTCAGGCAACAACATAGCTTATGATTATGGATCATGAGAGAACGGGGAAAAAGGGTTCATTTTGTATTTTCTTAAACATTGTTGCCCTTTTGACCATCATGCTTTTCTTGTCTTGACTTAATCGTGTCTAGTAGGGATGTGAACTTTTCCTCTATGGGTAAAAACCATATGTGAAATCCTGCTCTAAATTTTGTACATCAGTGTGTATGTATAGCTGTACATGTAATGTACCACATCTTTAATTTTATGGATAATTAACAACAACAATATTGTATGGCAATAGGGATGTTACTGGTTTAGTCTGCTTAGAAATAGTGTTTTACCTCCAGCCTCTGCCATTTCCAACAGATCCATTACCCTATTTGCCTCCTATATTGCATATTTCTCAGCACCAATAAACTGGGTTTATTTAATCTTAAAAACTTCAATTTGAGGAAGTTTTTAAAAGGAAATGAAGCCTATAGCTTCTAAATTATCCCAGTGCTGTTTGCCTTGTTGCTGAACTGTGTTCAGCTATCACTTCGAATCTTGCAGAATGAAAAGAATTGAAAGCATTTGAATAGGAGGCTCTCCACTGCTGAGATTCTCTTTTACATGTTCCCAGGCTCCCTTGATTTTTCTGTAAACAAGAAGATGTTTATTAGAACAGTAAACCATATACATGTAATATATTGCCAAGATTATCTGAGATTCCCAAGATAAATTCAAATGAGCTTTACAGGAATGGGAGTTTGGAGACAGAGGTGATCTATATCCAGGGAAAGAAAAAAAAATCCAGCTAATAGTAGGCTCCCAAGTAATACCCACAGTTCATGTACATTAAGAGCTAAACAAATTCCCAGTGCCAAAGCCTATGGTAGATTTTTTTTTTTTCCCCAAAAAAAAACCCAAACAAAAACCAAAACAACCAACCAAACAAAAAACAACCAACCAAACAAAAAAGCCAAACATGTAATTTCTTGTTATTGAAGCAGATGTGTACTGCCTGCAATGGAACCACATGCATCCAGGAAAAATCAGGGATGTTTGGACCTTACAAACTGAAGTATTCTGAATTATAGTCTAGTAATTTGTGTGTGTGGTTTTGTGCTGTCTAGTAAAGGAATAAATTATTTTAAAGATGTCCTTAGGATTTAGATTTAGGATTTCTGTGTCATAGTTTACTTCCCTGAAGTTATTCATTTCAGAAAGAAATGCAGATGTTTTTCCTTTTCTCTTATTATAATTACCTTCAGAAGATATAAAAGGCCAAATTTACAGAGATATTGATCTAAGAGTTAACTCATCTAAGAACTGTGAAATAACATTATTGTGTATTTTAGTGGTATTTATTACAGGAGAATTATTTAAAAAAAAGATTTCAAAATCTGAAAAATGGAACATAAATAAGTGTATCTTGCATTTCTTTTTATGTGTAGACATTTACTAATAGAAAGAGATATGGTTTTAAAATTATTGGGGAATTTAAAATGACTATTGCATCACCAAGAAAGCCCTTTCACATCCAAGTTAAATACACAAACTGTACCTAGAGACTTTAGCCACATTGTTGTATTTGTGACATAGATTTTAAATTATATACAAGCTAAGTATTTCAAAGAAGGAAAAATAGTTTAGGTCTTTGTTTATGTCTGAGGACCAAATGCTGGGCTGGTGTGTGACAGCCTCAGAAACTGAACTCCTTCATATCAAGTAATTTTTGTCACTCTTCCCTGTCTCCCATCTTCAGAATTTCAATGGCTTATTTGTTGCCTTTATATTTAATCTCTAGATAAAGGAAGATCCAGACTGCTTTGTTGCTTTTAATAACCCAGTTGAGTTCAACAGTTAAATATCTGGTTCAGGTGTTTGTTCTAAACTATCATGTGTGGGGAACTGCCCTTGCAATTTTAAGCCATTCATTTGCAGTACAATCCTACTACAGCTTGAGGGCTTCGGGTTTTTCTGAAGAGGCCTCTTACTGCTCTATGTTGTAGATGTTGCCAAACAAACACTGCTTTGTCAAACATCCATAAACATTCTGGAGAAGGGATAGAGGTGAGGAAAATAACAGTATCAATAGAAATAACAGTAATAATAATAACACTGCTACTAATAATAATTCTTCATTCATCATGACGAAATGTAGGTCCAAGGATGATCAGTAATCCCAGCAATGTGCAGGCTCATACTGACTCATCAAGTCTTTATACATGTGCTATTTACTTGACTTGGGTGAAGGCAGCCCATCCAGGAATTCCATTTTTGTGAAGCACATGAAAATCTAATTATTTAGGCAGGAAGAATCAGGTTTTACAAAATCAGGTTTTGGGAGAGGTCATACAGCATGAAAACATGTTTGACAGTATTAAGCAACGTGAATAGTAGAAAAACTTAATTACAACCAAAATACAGGTAAACCAAATATGTCGGGAAATAGTGAAACCAATTATTACTAAAGACATTTTCTTTATAGTGAAAGAAAGGAAATACTTTTCATCTCTATTTTTCATGAATAATCAGAATTAATGCCAGGTATTTCCTTGTACATAACATAAATTAAATATTTTAATTAAATATTAAAATAATCCATAAAAGTAATTAATAATGTTTAGGGAATTGGTTTGTGTCATTTGCCTTCTTGCATAAAGTTAGTGAAGATTTGAAAATACTGTATAGAAGTTGCTGATCTTGGGACGTGGAGGGGATAAAATCTAGAAAAATGAGTGCAGAAATGTTCCACCACAATGTCTTCTAATGACCTTTTTAAGATGTATCAAATGTAGCGGAAGAACATATTAGTATTAAAGCATCTGGTGTGTATGTTGGATTACTTTTAAAGCAGTATGATTCACTTGTCCCAATCATGAGAAGTAACTGCATTCAAAGCACACAGCAAGATGAAGCTGGCACTGCATAAATACAGTTTTGCATGAAGTACCAAATGTTGACTACATTAGGGACAATAATATTTAGACTCCTAATCCTGTGTGAAAACCTTTTTCCCTATTATGTACCTCCATAAATAGTGCATGGCACTGGCTATTGAACGTCATAAGCTATGTGTCAAGTTGTCAGATGTGCTTCTAAAACATCCTTTACTTTGTCCTCAGCATGGAAATACGGGTTTGCTTGGGCTTCACTTGTCATATGCTGAGTTTGGGCTATTTGTTTACCTATTTTAAGATAATTCCACAGACTTTTCATCAGCTTTGATGTCAAATTCTTTTTCTTCTGAAGATTTTCTGCTTCTCACACTGCTTATAAGAACTATTTGTATTCCAAGATGTTGTCATCAAGATTTTTATTTTTCATATTAAACTGGTTTTTACCTATTTATTCTATTTTCAGTTACTCAGATATTTTTGTTGTGCTGTGTATTCAGTTTTGAGTTAAAGACCTTTAAATATTGAAGATACATACATGATATTTTTTGAGAGCAGAATTATACAGTAAATTATCTACTGTCCACTGTGATACATTTTAAGTAGGCCCTTACCAAATGATTTGTACTTACATAAGATACAGGGGCTAAAGCATATTTATTAAGACTCTTCAACTCTGTATGAAACTGGAGCAGTCAGAAGTAATGGTGTCTGCTGAAAGATTCTTTATCATATGAATTTACTTTTAGTCATCTATTATTTATTTCAGCTATTTTATATGCCATTATAATAAATATTATGACAGAGAAAGCTTTTATGCTTCAACTTATTGTACTGCTCTTCACTTCCTTGCAATCCTTCAGGAAAATGTAGCTATGCTTTACCTATATTTAACGTAAATCATCACTTACATCTGAATGAAAAATTCACTATAAAAAAAGGCTCCTTCTTCAATACCAAGACACAAATGCACAATCATGTTTACTTCCAAACTACTCTACCATGCAGTGTTCATTTTTAAACAGTTTTTTAAGCTGTAAAGTGGATACATTGCATATAGTGAAATTGCTTGCTTTCTGGATGTTTTCACTTTCTTGTTACTTTCTGGCTCAATAAGCATTTTTCTAGCATGAGTGCAAAATATAACCAATTGCACTTTAGCAGTTTTTTAATATTTTTGCTACAATAGGGAGCAGCTTATATACAAAACCAAACAAACTGTTTTCTAGTGTTAGAGTAGGGAAACTTACCTGGAAATACTGATAAAATGCTTTTAGAAATGGGCATAAAATCAAGAAATAAAAGACAAAGATTTTTCTGTGCACTTTTCAAAATGTTGCTGTGTCGTGTTTAAAAGAGAGCTTGTGAGGAACCAGAGAATGATTCACCTTTTGGCTGTTTCTTCAAAGACAGAATGTTGGTGCCTGGACATTGTTAGACTTAACTTCTCTTAGAGCTTCCTGAAATACAAATACTGCCCATCCCAAAAGCACTGTTTCAGTTGGTTCTAGCTGACCTTGTTTTCACAAGGTTCAGCAGACAGCAGAAGTGTATCTGAATTGTCTGTCTGTTCTTTTGGCCAGTTTGCAAAGGTGGTCTGAGTCTAGTTGTGAAAGTGATTTTGGACACAGTTGGGATGTTTGTCCCAGGACTCTGCAAGTGAGGGCACTGGCTTATTTTGCACAGGCTCTCAGCAGTGCTGTGTAGTAGTGATCCTGTGATTTAGAAGTAAATTCTTTAAATTGTTCTACACTCATTCTTTTATTTAGTTTCCCCTTAAATGATGTAATTAAAAATAAAGTAATAGAGGGAGCATTAATATCTTCTGTTGATTTCATTTTAAAAATTCTGGAGTTTTCTGCCTTGGTGTGTTGATTTTACGATGTCAGTTTTAAGACTGTCTTCTGTATTTGGGAAAGTGACAAGTCCCATTTAAGATTTCACAACATAAATGAGGCATAATTCAGTGCTGAAAATATGTGAAGTGAAATGGTGAGAGACATCAGCATAATATAATTATGACACATTAAATCAGTATTTGCAGTATGCCATTAACAATGAGTTGTGACTGTGGATTACAATTACAGTTGCAATACCTTTTAGCAAAAATGTTTTTTAAGTTTTATCTTTCTGTTTTAAAGCCCCATATTTTCTATTTCCATAAATACCATGTATGTGCTACCTAAGCTTATAGGGAAAGACAGAAAACATTATAGCAAAGGTAATATTAAGCTACTGTAAGAAAACAAAGAACCTTCTACCTGTTGTTGATTGGAGATATTCTTACATTATTACAAATATACCTTGCAAGTATATTGCCTTATTCATAGCTTTTTTTTTTTAAAAACAAATTCTGATGTAGAAGTATGAATGGGAAAATTTGGAATGAAAATGATTGTATACTAAAGGCCTAGTATTTCACATTCTATAACTGTAGTAAGAATTGACAGTCTACAGAATACCTCTGTGGAGTGAGAGGTGCTTGAATCTCAGTTGACAAGGGAGAAACTGAAACTCAAAAGTTAGGGAACATGCCTAAGCTCATGCTATGGAAATAGATTCCTTACTGTTTCAATGAAAATACTCACATTTGGCTTTTGGCATGCCTTCAGAAGCTGTGGTAACGAGTTCTGATCTAAGTGCTTTGGATGTGACATGTTCCAGTTTCTCCTATAAAGAAAACAGAGCAAACGTGTGTCTCTGTGCTCTTTATGTACCTTGTGTATGTATATTAAGGAAATAGAGACTGCTACTGTCAGTTTTTTAAAAAGCAAAAGCAGGGAGAAATTAAAAAAAAAAAAAAAAAGTTTTGCTGTTTGCCTTTGTTGACCTGTTCAATGGAAAAAATTACCAAAACTATATTTCCTTCTCCATTTTTCCTTTTTCAGGTCACTTTAGATAGTTTCCTGAATTTGTTAACAAATGTGGGGTTTTTTTTCCTCTTTTACTGGGACTTTATGTGTATCAAAGCTAAAAAAAGAAGGTGAAATAATGTTAAATTGTTTGAAATACTTTATCTTACTGGCTGTAAAGTAAATGTATGAATATAAAGGTAGTGTCATTTCATTGATGAAACTGGTACAGAAGAAATGTAGTTATAGTTTGCATTTTTTAAGTAACAGTCAACCTTCTATCACTTTCAGTGATTTATAATTTTTTGCATTTTCTAAGTAACAGTCAACCTTTTATCACTTTCAGTGATTTATAATTTTTAAACATCTGATTTTTACATTTTTAATATATTAATCCACAAATCCAGGCCAATCTCAGTCTGTTTATTTTCTATTTCTGAAAGTGTTCTGGAAGCCTCATGCTTTTTCATTTGGACTTGAAATACACAGACACATTTCTTCTGTTCATAGCAGAAGCCTAACATGTGACACCAAGAGGAAAAGTATTATCTGAGTAATATCACATGGACTTGAATCTGTGTCCCCAAGAGGACAGTACCTAACAGCTTGTGGTATAGTCTGTTGAACTAGTTGAATTTTTATTTTTTTTTTTAGCCTCCTTTATTTGTAGCATTCTCCTGCTTTTACCCTTGGGAGAGACAAGAGAATGTGTCAGCTGAGGAAAGCAGAAGCAAAATAAAGGCAACTATGCACAATACTTCTCTATTAAGTAAACAGCTTTGAACTGCAAAGTTGGAGAGTTGTTGTTACAGAGCTCTGTTGCATAATGCAAGGCAGCAAGTCTTTCTCAAGTCTCTGACCATCAAACAAAAGAAAATATTTACCCAGTGGGGCAAAATGAATTCCAGAATGATGTGCATCTTGTGAGGGAAAAAACCCTCTTCATAACAAAGATTGGTTTAACATTTTTGGACTCCATCAATTGATATTTCCCATGGGAACTGAACCTGTTGAAATTTCAGTTGTATTTATTTTGCTGTCCTGGTGAGTCTGGCTGGAGTGGGACAAAAGGAATTTGAGTGACATTCTGTTTAAACCTAACCTATAAGGTAATTGTAGCAGGCAAAATGGGTGCTACCAAAATAGAAAACAGATGTAGGGACAAAAGTAACAGACGTATTGAAACACTTAGATTAGATGAATTGCTTGAACTTGGGAGACAGTGGGAGCATTCTTCATGGTTTCCTTCTGCGCTGACATGCATATACTGCTTCATTTTTGTTCCTCCAGAAATACTTGGTTTATTACCTTGTAATGACAGTAGATAACCCATTTTACCATGGTGCTAACGAAGCTCCTATGGACTTCCCACTCAAACACTGCCTTTGAGTGCATAGTACCACTGTATCTTCTCCATCTTTTCCTTAGTCTTTCTTTTAGCAGAGCTAACATCCAGTCTGAACCACTAGGTAGGTATCATGTTGGAATTATGTGGTGTCCTTCTAATGTATTTTTTTTTTCTGAATAAACTAAGCAGAGTAGACTTGAAAATTGACGAGTTTAGGTTTTGGGATCATACAGGACTTTCACCAGCTTTCTTTTATGTACCAGAGAGTTTATGTGGTGTTGGGCAGCAGTGAGTCTAAAAGTGAGGCTGAAGACAAATACACATGTTCATAATTCCTTGGGGGATCCACATGACTTACATACATGACAGCTGGCATTTTTTCAGATGGTGATAGATGTCTTAAAGTGTAGCATTTGTTCAAGAGCTAAAGACAGCTGTTGGATGTTGTGGTATAGACACACAGCTGCAGTCAAATGAAAGCTAGTTCAGAACTTTGGCTTGAAAGAACCACAGTCCTCTTGGTTCTGTGATACCTTTCACTTTAGTGGTTACAATGAAAACAGAATTGGAGTTCATTTTGTTCTGAGATATGGAGTATAAATGTTTGAAAATATCTGAGAACAAGGATATTAAATCAGAAAATATGGAGAAGAGTTGCCTTCGTGGTGCCTAATGTTAGCACCTTCAGGTTAACTTGTCATTTTCTGAACTGTGCATCCTTTTCTAGGTGAAAAGTTAATTTTACATACATACCTAATTTCTTTAGAAAAAATACACTGGTAAACTCTTTTCATTTGAAAAACTGCATAGGCAGATCAGTTATTTTCTGTACTAATTTTATGTTGTCTTTTATATCACCTGCTATGAAAGATAAACTATTTTGGATTAATATCTGCAAGTTTGAATTTAGATGGTTTTCTGTTGGTAAAGTATGTAAAACATACTATACATTAAGAGTAGTGCCTACTCTACTTTTTATTTAATGAGTTACAAAGTTTCAGCAGCAAAAGGGAAGAAAAAAAGATACCTATTAACCTTAACACTACCTTGTGTCAATTCCTTGTATTACATAAACCTGTGTGTTACACAGTGTATGTTTTTTGCAGAACTACAAAATTGCAATGCTACTTTTGTCACTAAATGTTGTCCTTGTCCATTCTTTCTGATGATTTGTGTTCACATTGGGGTTATAATGTTAAACAAGGGAATCGGACAAGTTTTATAACACTTTTACTATAACATGATACTGTGAAGTAAACTTGCTGTTATTTATCTTTTTTTTTTTTTTTAAATATTTTCTCTTGTTCCAGCATAAAGCCAAGGTAGAAGCAATGACCTTAGACCTTGCTTCTCTTCAGAGTGTGCGGCACTTTGCTGCAGCATTCAAATCCAAGAATGTGTAAGTACTCAAAAAATTACATGTAATTATTTATTTTTATTTTAATGTCTTTATCAGCTGAGAACAGGTAACAGAATTCACCATAGCTGATCAGCAACTACAGTTAGGAAATACTGTGTTTGCAATTGTTTTGTTTTTTCTTTTTCATATAAATTAAAGATCATTTGTTTTAATCTTAATAAAGAAATAATTACAAATCTCATTATATGGGGTGATAATGATGTCACTTAACAATAGACAAATGTATATGGAGATAATCAAGTTAGCTTCCAATTTATTTATTTATTTTTAATTTGGCTTTAACAGAACAAATAATCTTTAAACTGAAGAGTTCCAACTCTTGATAAGTTTCACAGTTTGCTTTTATCCACAGCTTGACCCATTCATTGTTGTGAGTATTCAAATTTAGCATTTTTCTGCAAGTATTTCTGTACCACATAGGCATCTTACTGTACTTAACTAGAGAATATGGCCTCTTAGACAGCTTTGAAAATATATTTTCTTAGGGAAAATATATAACAAAGATTTATTTTTTTTTCAGTTTTGAAATACTGCCAAAGCTAAATCTCATATGGATAGACAGATGACATTTTAGTACTTATAGGTCTTTTAGATTCAAAGAATTGTCGGAACTGACTTGTAACACAAGTTCCTTTACTGCCAAAATCCTTGGTAACAATATTTTCTTCCTATATATTTTCTTCATATATTAAAATTTTCTTGAAATAGGACAAATCCTTGCAGTATTACTGCTTTAATACTAACTTGGTTTCATAATATAAGAACAGTAAGTGTTATAATTTAGCTTCTTTATACTTTCAAAAATGCTGCATTTCTTTAAAAACTATATGGTATGGTGAAAAGTTAAACCCACCCTTCATCCAAATTCAGCTCTTAGCTTGATTTGCACGTTGCAGATTATATCATGGTCATCCTGCCTAGACCATTTGCTATGCATGTTTATAAATCCTTAGAATTGAACATACTTAAATCAATTTTTGCCAGAGAACTTAGAAAATTAGCAGAAATGGAGTTAGTAAAGATACAGAATCAGTAAAATCCATTTTACTTTTGTTGCCATATATTGTTTTGCCAGTGCAGGTTCATTAAGCTACATTGTCAGTGATGGACAGGTTTTACTAATGCTTTACTCATTTTATTTGGAAAAATATTAGTAATAGCATTTATAGCCTCTGCCTTGCCTTCAGATATTTCTGTCTCAAATTTGTGCTTAGATGTATATGTGTTTGGCAGGACTACTCCAAGCATTATAAGAAAGTCTAAGGTCTGTATCTGTTGTGAGACTTCCAGGGTTTTGACAGAAATGAATTTCCAGTTATATTTTGTTTAAAGTCTAAGGCTGGATGGAAACCAGACTCCACACAGTGCCTGTAGCAGTACATCTTTTATCTGATACAGATACAAAAGACTTACCTTACAATCATCTGCACTGTCAGGAGAATGGACTAGAAGACCTACTAGGTATTTCTGGCTCTGATTTTTTGTGATTTAACTATGTCTGGATAGGGTAGAAAGGCAATTATTTGTCCATAGCCTCTTATTACTACAATGCCGGCCCGATGTGTTTTCCAGCCCTAATGTACAGTAACTGGTTGTGTCTCTTTGTTTATTTGTTTTGCCACAGTGTCCAAAGGCTTTTGTCAGATCAGTGATTACTTTGCATTAGGAGATTTATGAAAAAATGGAAGAAATCTTTTAGGCTTCAATGACAGACCGAGTCTTGTTCATTATGCTTTGGCAAGTCTGTTATCTGGTAGCCAAACTTTCTTAAAAGACTTTGGTATATCTGATTTCATGCACCTGTACGAGAAGGCATACTGTGATACACTCTCCCCTGTTCCCATGAGGGAGCTGTAAGTCCTGTTAATGAGCATGGGAAATATGAGTATAGAGTTTATTGTTAAGGAATTTGTAAGAAAGAAAAGTAATAGGAAAATAAATGAGGTGTTTGGGTTTTTTTCCTAAACAAAATTATCATTTGAGTTCTGAGTTTTATAGATCTTGGTTTCAGGGAAAAAACTACAGTAATTTTAAAGTGTGAAGGAGAAATTTTATATGAATGCACACATTTTAATAAAGATCTGTATTTTTATTTCTCACTACATGTTATGTTAAAAGGCCTTTAGTATTCATCTTTAACTTCTGGGTGAAGATGTTTTTATTGTCTGTTTAATTTTTCTGAGACACTTTGGTATTCCTCAGAATGTGTTGGTCTTGGTGACACCTGAAATAATAACTGAAAATTTATAAAATAGAAAATAGATTTGCTTGTTTTTTGAAATTCTTTTGACTTCTCTGAGTCACTTGATGGCCCTAGATGCTATTACTGTCAGCAGATACAAGAATGTACTCAAAGTCACATCGCAACTTGTTCACATCACAGCCTGTTCTTCCCTGGTTGATAACTATTAGAAAAGTCTTTCAAGGACTGTGTTTCACAGGTCTCTTCCTGGATGAGAAAACTAAAATGGAACTACTCCAGAAAAAACATCCCTACATTTCATTGAGTTAAAAAATCAAAGCCTATTACAGCTGCAGAAGATGGTGGTGGTGGTGGGATTGCAAGGAGCAGAGGGAAAATTGCTGAGATTGCAAATCTCCTGCCTTAAATCAAGTAACTTGTAGAGGAAAAAAAAAAAAGCTTTCTTGCATGTGTTTGAGAATCTGAGAGATTGTGGAAACTACATGAAGAATGAAGAAATATCATCCTTTGCTCAGCAGGAATTTAACAGGGGCTGATTGCATACAGAAAACAAATGATGCAACAGAGGAAGCATTGGGAAAAACATGAATAATAAATGGGAGGAAAGAGTTACTCTGAAAAGAGAGATTTAATATAAATTGGAGTAGTACTTAAGAGCTAAGAAGGCTTCCTTGTTTGAAAGTAAAAATCAGATAATTCATCTTCAAGTTACCATGCTTCTGAGATTTGACAGGAATCTTTTATTCCTGTTTGAATTTGTTAGGTGTTGCAGCCTTGTCCACAGATAAAATTTGGGCTCATAGCATATAAACACTGGCAAATTATGCTGCATTCCTATAAATATATTCTAGAAAATCCTTCATCCTCACAGAAAAAAATATTTTTCTGTTTGCACTATTTATAGTTGAGTTGATACAGCTGTTTCTTTTTCCAAGATATTTTTTTTATCCATACAACATCCATTGCAAATAGAGCTTTGGGGGAGAAGGGCTTTGCAGGTTATTTTAGATTCTGCAGTTCTGTGATTGCAGCATAATACAAACTTTCCTTATGAACAGAACAGTGCTCTCCAGTTCTTCTTGCTCTCATTCTTGCTCTCAGAATAAGCTAAACATGGCAACTTAAGTTGCACCTCCCAAAGTCATCTTTGGGAGAAGACAGAATAAAACAATATTGCTGTTTAATGTTTGATCTACCTCTTACTTCGTCGTAGCACAACCTGAATATAACATGACATACATAAAATAGAAGTCTTAACTTCATAAAAGATAGGGCTGAAGGATTTACAGAACAAATCCTTTAGAGAAAGACAGTTCATGTTAGAGTAATGGTGACTAATTTTACAGTGTCTCATAGTTTGAAATGCTATGCTGTGATTTTTTTTTATTTTTATTTTTTTTTCCCTTAACTGTGATTGCTGGTTATCGTTTAGTATTCCTGGATAGTTTTCTGGAGATACATTTCCCACTGGATGTTTCTGCCAGGAGTGAATGACCGTCACCTTTCTTTCATGTGAAGACAGTGCTAGGCTTAGGAATTAAGGAGGAAAAGAGTTCTTGGTGCACCTAAATGGCTAGATTTGTTCAAGTTACTTCTTTTATCTGTATCTAGTCTTTCCCCTCTGCTGATTTCCAGCTCAGGCAGTTGATTGAATGTGTCTGTTATGGAAAATCAAATAAATGGTCTGTTTATAATAACGTTCTAGGCTAAGATGGATTTGGCATTAGCTGATTTCTGTGCAGTTGGAAAAGGCAGACCAACCAATCTTTCATATTAGGCTTTTGGAACTAAAAAACACTGAATTGAATCTCCTCTTCATTGAGTGGGCACAATGTGAGGAATTATGGTTGGTATTAATCCACTTTATAGACAAAATGACTGCCCTCCTGTGATTGTATGCAATGTAGCATTTAAATTCAGTCAGTGTCAGTCTTTGATAGCTTAGGATCTTTCTGTAGCTGTGGATTTGTACATGTGGTACTTTTGTGTCTGTTTCCCAGTTTAATCATCACATATTTGTCTAAAACCTGCATACTTTAATTGGAGGACAGCACTAATGTTTCAGTTCTAAAATTTTCAAATTAACTGCCCATTGTCAATATTTGCAATCATGTTATCATGGCTTAAGAATGCTTTCATGATCAAAACAGTTAGCATGCAGAAGTAAGCAGTAAAGTTACAGATGAAGTTTTATGGGCATCTTTAGTTTTGAGTGGTGTGTAGTGCCACTTGGTTTGAATTATTCTTCATCCAAACAGTAAGATATCAATTTAATGTTCTCAATGTTTGAGGAAAAAAATAAGAAATTATCCTGAAAAATCTTGAATTACATCAAAGATAAAAAGTAATATTTGCCAACAACTACTACTTAAAATTTTCTGAATTGGTAGCAGCAATTTGCAATTATTCAGAACTTCCATATGTAGATTTTCACTGCAGTTACTTCCGTATACTATACAATTGGAAGTTTTTTGTGATGAAAATTGGCATATGCTAACAGTTTATTCACTTATGCTGTGTGTAGAAATATGGAAAAGGCAGCAGTTATGAATTATGATTCTCCATTTGGAATTTTAGTCTCTTCTTATTTCCCTAACCAGACCCAAAATGGAGAGGGCTAGATTTTCAGCTGGCTTCTTTAACTGAGGCCTCAAACTCTATGAGTAGATTCATTTTTCATGCTGCAAGAAGCAGCACTCTGAAACCTTGTGGGTGCAATTAAGATTTCAAAGCCAGATGAAAATTCACTTCCGAATACTGTTTTTCCTGCTTTTTCATGTATAAGTGGCATATTGCAGGTGTGGTAAGCTGTTTTTTAATTCCAATTTAACCAAAATTAAGTTATAGGTATTGTATGATTAATTGTATTCATATATATAAATACATATGTAAAAATGGGATCTGTTTAGCAAGTTTTGTGTTATGTGACTTAAAAGTGAAAAAAGAGAAAATTACTATATGACTTAAATGAATTATTAGTGATGCCATTATGCCAATTAGCTTGATATAGATGTAGCTCAGAAATAATTGTTGCCACTGTGTATTGTCTTTCAAAATTGGAACATATTTTCTAACACTGTATGAATGTTAACTCTTTGCCATTTATAGAAATATTTTTGGTGAATGAAAGGTAGTAATAGTTGAGCTATTGTACTTGACTTCCCAACTTAAAATACAGTTAGCATTCTGACAGTGCCATTGAGGCACAAATGTCTGGACAACATTGTACATTTTGAGATATCTAAAAGTATCCACATTTAATTAAGTATTGAAAGATGCATCATTCAGATATTACTGTTGCGGGCAGCACATATCTTAAATTTTAATAAGATGAAAGGCTTCCTACTTTTGAAACATACATAATATTAGGGTGAAATTTTTTACTCTTTGTGGTGGTACTACTATGCCTTATAAAGCCTAGGGATTAGCTTTCTGTATAAATATGTATTTTTTTCTTTTCCTTCTTTGTTCTGTCTTTAGGTTCTCATACACAAGTACCCATTGTGGTAGCACATGTCAAGTCATGTGGATCCAAAAACTGTTTCCAGTATTTTTTTTAATTTAAAATCTCTCAAGCTTAACCCATCCCCCCTTTTACTGGGGGAGGAAATTATGATGTTTTTACCACATCATGTTTCATTTCCTTTGCTGTACCATGGAAATATCTCCTGTCCAAAACATCATTTATTTTTTTTTAAGTAAATGTCCATATTAAAATAAAGATAGGATTGACAGTTCACAATAACTTTACTTACAGTTACATCTGCAAAAATACGTGGTTTTACATATTACTAACAGAAAGATTTTGTTAGGTGTTCATTACATAGTTTTATGACTTCAACTGTATTGTCTATAATTTGCAAACTTGCCACTTGTCTTTGGACACTTTGCTCTCTTTTCACTGTAACCTAATGAAGAAACCATGCTAACCCTCCAGTGACTTTCTGCTCAGAACACTGGTTGTTCTGGTTCCCATTTTGAGCTGAGTCTAAGATGACTCATGAAGTCTTGGGAACCTGTCTTCCTAAAAGATTTCCACAAGATGCACCAGCTGTGAAGGCTGTTCTGACTATCCAAGGAAGTAAAATATGTGTGATTTAATATGCCTGATTAAAATGTATTCTGTTGCAAATAAAACAAGGATCTGCAGTGTCATAGCTTAAATGGCCTTAAGAAGATGTGTGTTTAGTTGATGTTGTCTTCTAAATATTCTGAAATACAAGGTAAGAGTAGCTATTTAATTACATATACAGTAAAATGTATTTAGTTCAAGGTTTTCTATGGGAGATAATTAAAGGACATGAAGGCAGAGTTTTCTGGCACTTCTGGTGACTATTAGACAGGCCAAGCATATACCACATGTTTTAATCTTAGAATTGAAAAGTTTGTGGTGTAGTGTGAGAAGATTCTATTTCTTCATTAGGTGTTCCCAAAGCACCAAAAATCCCAGAGGATGTCAAAGTACATTAATTTTTATCACAACATGGAATCTTTCTAGTCTGAATGGCAGCATGCAGCTGCTTGAGGCTTTCAGAACTCTATTAGAGCTCTATGTATCTCTAGGCAAAACAGAGGAAGGAGTTGTCATTGGCAAGTGAAATGTTCAAAATGCATGAAGTGTTTTATTGTTTGAATGATCAACTATGGTCCAGAAAACATCTTCCAAGGAGCTAGCTGTTTTTGATGGGCAATACCACAAATATGTAATAAAAGTAGTAACTGACCTTCCCTGTGAGTTATAGCTTTCTTTTTTCTAACAAGCACTTACTGTGTACAAATTAAATTTGTATATTTAGAAGTACATGCAGAAACAACAAATCATCCCATGGTTATTGCAGAAATGAATGTTCCCTTACAGCTAGCTTATGCTTGTTTGTAACTGCTTCTGTATACTGGTAAACAACAATTCGCTGTTGGGGTTTTGAAAAAGATGTGTGTGTCCACTTTGAGGTAGTGAATGTCCTTAGGTAAGTTGCTGAATGAAATGTGCCAGATGCTGGATATTTTCATTGCTGCTATCTCCTAAGCATCGGGGAGATTTAAAACCAAACAAAACAAAGTATCTTTTCAAGGTATGGCCAGGAATGGAACAAAGTCCTCCTCTTATTGTGCCAAGGCTTGAGAAAAGGAGGAGGATGTAAAATGGAAATGATGAAAGATTGAATGCATATAGAAGAAAAGTTGCAAAGAGGCAAACTTTGACAAAGGAAAACATGGTTTATTGGGTGGATCTGGGGGTTGAAATGTGGTCCTGAGGAGGTGTTGAGGTGAGGGAAGAACATCACTGACACCTGTTGTTAATATCAGTACCCAGAGTACACTGCCCTGTCAGTCAGAGGAAATTTAGGGTTAGATTACAGCTACTGAAAAGGGAATTCAGAACTGTGGATAATGGGACCTCAAAAGGTGAGAGAGCCCCTAGACTTAATGTAATGGAAGGGAGAAAACACATCACATGGTTCTAAAATACAATTGTTCCTCCTTCTCCCTTTTGATGTGCAGTTTTAAGTTAAAAGCAGGTAGGAATACAATTCATGACCTTCATTTTTTAAGCAATAATTTGTTACCAAAATAAAGTGATTTACTGATGTAATGATACCAAATAACAAAACTGTAGATTAAAAACTTCCTAATTTCTCAGATTTCTAGTATTCTGTGTCATACTTGCAGCATACAGATTAGCCAAGTGTAGCCAGAAGCAGAACAGTTCCAGTCTGCTCCCATTAATTGGAAGTGGGACAGAAGTATTTGCTGATCAACAGTGTCAAATCCTGCAAAGAAATCCAGTAGGATGAAATTCAGAGAATTTTCCTTGCTTCTAGCAGGAGGTCATCCATCAGGGCTCTAAGTCCTGTGTTAGTGGCTTGTGTTAAAATGAAGCCAGTCTGACAAGAATCCCCAATTCTGTCAGCTGACAGCTGGCAATAGAGGGTATTTTTGCTGACTTTTCAGACAATATTTTTAGAAAAAGTGAAGTTAGACTTTAAGCATTTGATTCCAAAACTCATTGAGTTAAGGCACTATAGGGTTATTTTTTAGTTTGTTGTTGGTTTGGTTTTTTTTTTCATGATACAACTAAATATTTTGGGGTCTGTGTTAGATTATACATGGCTCTGAGATTTCCTGCTGCTGTCTGACTCTTAATGTTTTTCTTGCTAAGCAGTTTCCCAGCAGTGCTGCTTGTAAAACTGAGGGATTTCTGGAGGTGGTGGTTCAGCTCACCCTTTTTCTGGGGTGTGGTGAGCCTGGCCTGAGTGTTGGTTGTGTGCTTTGTGAATACAGGCATTCCCTCACAGAAGGAAGTATCATTTTCTCACTTACAGTGAAACCAACGTGGATGTTCAGAGTTATGGGATGGAAAAGTTCAGTGGGCTGTGACTTTGCTTCTTTGTGGAAGAGAAGTCAAAAGTCTGCCTTCTTTACTGGCCATGACATAGGTCTACAGTTGCTTATGGGACTTTGGGGATATGGCAAGGCCTTTTCTGTTGAATGTCTGTGTAATTCCAAACAGTGTGAACTTTTCAAATCACTTGAGAAGTGCCCCAGATGGTGTGACATTCTGCTTCATGGGAAGATTTGAAAGTATTCCCTTTGCATAATTTCTGGTTAACTATTTCATTACATTTGAAATAGGAGAACACCAAAGCCAAGAACTCTGTTGACATTTTGGTGGTGTTTGTTTAACCTCCTAGTGCACAGGCTACATTTGTTGGAAAATATTATTCTTACCTTTGCAAATCATCAGTAATTAATTCCCTTGGAAATATCTACTGCTGCACACAGCCAGCTTGGGAGGCTGCTGAAAGATCGCAGTTTTACATCAGGTGCTAACAAATTGATTATTAAATTTCATAACTAACTGATTTATAGCAATAACTTAATTTCTGTATCTCTCTAATGTGTTCACTTACTGTGTTTTCAAATAGTGCAGAGCAGTTGTATTTCTTTGTTGCTTCTAACGGTGAGTTGAGCACAACATATAAGATCTGAATGAGTTGCCCAATGTAAGGATTAGTAATGTGCTACAGACTTGTGAACAAGATACTAGATAGTTTTTAGCTGAGCTATTCACAGTTAGGAGTGTCTGTGTTAATTCTGTGTTTTTTAACTTTCACTCAAGTGTAGCTACACATACCACCATGGTGAGAATTGTCTAGAATTGTTGTACAGCATGCAGTTAAAACAGCATATTCTTGACTCTCAGACATGCTGTGAAGGATAAGAAACAGTGACTACCTGCTATAATGGAGAATCTTGTGTTCGAGTCCCAGTGCATACTTAAATTGTAATGGTAGACCATGTTAGCTACAGTTAGTGATATAAGTCACTGACTGAAGACATTTTAAAGAGACTTAGGGGTAAAACACTGCAAGGTTTTAACTGTACAGTGTTTCTGGAAATACCAAATAGCCATTGTGGTTAGAGGGAGCAGCTTGGTAATGCTGATAACAGGAATAAACAATAAAAAAAATTTCCTTTACTGATGGCATTTTTTGTTGGCCTTAGCTGTGCTTTTGAAGTAGAATTACAAACTACTTTAAAGTGAGGGGGATTTTTTTTTTTCCCTTGGGCTCAGGAGGAAGCCTAATGTACATCACAGCAATGTTTTTAATGAACTTGTGAAATCAAGGTCGTAGTTCTGCCATCACTTGAAAATGCTCCTGTCATAAAGCAAAGCTGTAGTGCCAGATGTGTGGTGTGAATTGTCATGTATCTTAAAAATTTTCTTCCTGCATAATGATACATTCAGTGATACAGAGCTCTGCACCATTGAGATTAGAATCTGTCATCTGTGGCTGAAATTCATAGCTATATGGTGGCTGTTACATAGGTAATCTCATTCATTTCCTGGTGTGTAAATGTCCAGGACACAAAAACTTAAATGACAATTTTCAGTAATTGGACCTTTGTTAGCAGTCTGACAAGAGACACCAATACCTTAATGGTCATGGATCCAAATCCGAGAGGTGGTTCTCTCTGAGCTGAAATGAAGCACAAGAGCAGTATTTATTGATAAAACCCTTTGGGGTTCTTTTCTATGTTGTTTTCTAGAGGAATCATATCACTTAAAGAGACTAATGCTGATTAAAAAGAAAATAATTCTAAAGGGAATCAAATGTTACCTTTTCAGTATAATCTCAGTTTAAAATGTCTGGTTTTTTTTATATTTCTTCACAGATTTTTCTAATAAGATATTGTAAATACTTTTAATTTTACAGTCTCATTAATTACTTTTTCTTTAAAAAACTAGAACAAAATGTTGTTAGAAAAATACAAATCTCATGACAAGGACTGAAGCAAAATTTTATTTCTCTTCTAAAACCCAATTAAATGCCCTGACAATTTAAAGTGACTACATTTTATAGTTTTATAATTCTATGGTCATATTTTTAATTGAGCTGACAGATTTAGGTATACAGTGTGTATTTTGCCTCTGGTAGTTATTGTGTAATTAGTATTAATGAAGGATGCTGCAGTTTGGATAGGCAGAATATAGATTTTGTTCATATGTGAGTCCTTTCTGTCTTACTGTGGTGTGGTACTTCATAGTACATGTGACAATTATCAAATAGAATTACAGTCTTCTAAGAAGTGCCATATTGGCTTTGGCAGGGAATAGTGATGCTATTGTTTTGTATTACTACAATACTCGTGCTTCAGTTCTCATACAGGAGGCTTTTATGCCAAAAATTGCTTCTGTGTTGAAGAAACTGGTTCCTTTTTCCCAGCAGATTTACAAATCTGTAAATTAATTCTGCTAGAGCATTTCATAAACTTTCAGAAGAGATCACAGAGTCATAGAATCATTGTGGGTGGAAGAGACCTTTGAGATCATCAAGTCAAACTGTTAACCCAGCACTGCCAGGTCACCACTAACCCTCAGCACGCCATCTACGTACGTGTGTTCTCTTAAGCTTCATGAGGTTTTGTTTTCCTCTGTGCAGATGCAGCTTGAACAAGCAAAATGAACTTGGATTTAAAACATTTTGATAAAGCATGTCTCAAAAGTTTGGGTATGCTTTAAAAAATATGATCCTGCATCTCTTAGTAAACGTCCTCATTGCTCTATGTTGAGTGAGGCTGCAAAGATGAAAAAAAAAAAACAACAAACCTGCCCTTTTTTGCAAGCTGGTTTGAACTGAAAGAGAGAACCTTGCCTTTAAAAACAGTCCTCTTTATCTTCCATTACTTTTGTGGGTGTTGTGTGCATGTGAAGATATTATGTGTATAAGTGTCACTGACCAAAAGGCAAATCAGAAATTCAGCACTTCAGAAAATTAGCTTCCCGAAGTACACAGATGTTTCATACTGCTTCTGAAGCTTTTTGTTAAAATTTTCCAAGTTGACAGAGGCACAGATATTGGATTGTTAACTTCTTATTAAAAGCAGACTGCACTGGTAACTTCCCAGTGGGCTTGAAATTGAAATTTATTTTAATAAGGAAATACAGCCTACTGTTTATATCGATGTTTATGCAGCTCTTCACCTAAGATGCATTTGATTCCCCCATTTGAAAACCAGGCCATCAAAATCTGAGGGTTTCAAAAATACCTCAAGGAACCTAATTACTTTAGGTTTGTTTGACAACCTGGGACTTCATGTTTCACATGCTTTTCCAGAATTTCTTTTGCAGATGCTCAGAGTTGCAGTTTGTGTGTCCTTCAGCCACATAGGAAAATAATCTGACTGTAGGTCTCCTGTCATCTTTTGTGTGTAGGGCTGCAAGGAAGTACTTGGAAAGAATAGAGGGAGAGCAGCTATTTTTTCTATCTGTGCTTCACTTATCTTCAGAATTAGAGTTTATGTTGGGTCATTGATTTTGTATCATGGGATTTGGCCAGTTGCAGTAAAGACGTAATAGTCTGGAATGGGCTAAACAAACAAATGTGCCAGATATTAATACTGTAGTGTTAAGACATCACAGGTTTTAGTGCATGGTTAACAGAGGAATGAAAAGTATTTGTCTGACCACCATTATTTTGTGTGACCTTTCCTATATCAGGGCCAGAGATACCAGACACAGACTCTCAAGTTAGCTCAGGTGCACTTGCTGAGGTCTACTGTATCAGACTCTGAATCAAGACAAGAAATACACTACTGGTGCCAAGGTTTTCTTAGATACAGTTTCCAAATGTAGATCTATCCAAGGTTCCAGAGTACAGTCTTTACTGTATTTCATTAGGATTTGAAAAAAAAAAGACAAGAACGAACAGGAAGGGTGTTTGTCCTTGATCTTGCTGTGGCCATTGGGAAGGCTGCATGGTATATAGCATCCGGAGATTACAGTGGAATTTGAAGTTTTCTGGACCTAATTTTTGAATGAGAGAGGTGTGTGACGGACTAGGTTCTTTTCTAGCTTAGTTTGGTAGAATCTTATCCTTTGCAGAGCAAATTAGGAATGCTTCACTTCAAGTAGCTGAGATCAGTGAGGAAGGATTCTGTCTCAAGGATGTCATATGTATTGTGTGCAGTTTTTCCGCTAAAGATTACAACTTCTGAGTGATGTTTTTATTTTCAACTCACTCTATACTAACTTATATTTTTTTTAACAACATAACTTCACACAAGTTGCAGCAGTATATCAAACATGTGGACATATGCCTTGTTACATAGTGTCTTTATTTCTTATTTGCTTTTCCCCTACCAATTGTGCAGATGTCACGAATAGCTGTGTACCCTGCATGAGAAAGTGATAGGAGTGCTCTTCCCCTAGGAAAAAAAATATTTTCTAAATGCTCCAGAAGGAGACTGTTTCCTGATTAGCAACAGGGTGAATGAACAGTGAGGTTTGAGCTATTTCTGGTGAGCTGCCCAAGCACATCAGCCCTTCAGACACTGATCACTATTGTTGTGAATGTTCAGGACATATGGAGTACACTATGGTCTTGTTGGTTGTCAAGATGCAAAGTGCTACCATTTTACTTGGTATTTTTGAAGGAAGTGAAAAAGCTGTGTGGTCTTGCTCTGGTAGGCATCTTGAGATGACACAGTGTGATGGGCTAATTTATTAAAGCAGATTTGGATATTGAAAACCAAACAAAAATTAAAACAGTGCCGCCTTCTCTTCCCCTCTGCCATTTCCCCAAGCTCCGTTCCTTCATGCCAACTCCTCTACCTCCACCCACCCTGACCAGTGCAGGAGGACGGGGAGTTGTGATCAGTACACAACAGCTCCTCTCTGCTGCTCCTTCCTCCCCAGGCTTTTCCTTTGCTGCAGCTTTGGGTCTTCTGTGCAGGTGCAGCCCATCATGATCCACCTGCCCCAGGGTGGGCTGTCCCCAGCTGCAGGGAATTCCCTTCTTGGGCACCTGGAGCACATCCAGACCTCGGCCTGCTTGCAGCGTGCTGTTCACGCTGCTCTTTTCCACTTTTCCCCACATTCCTCTCTGTTCTATGGCATTTTGCCTTTTCTGAAATGCTCTTTCCCAGAGGTGCCTCCTGCCAGCCTGGCTGAGGGGCTCAGTAGTGCCATACAGCAGGGCTGATGGGGAACTGCCTGGAATTGCCCATGCCTGATGCAGGGCAGCTTCTCCTGCAGCTGTGCCATTGCCAGGGCCCTCACACCTGCACCCAGGACATATCTTGGCCCAGTTCATACATCACATAATTACATGTATTTTGGTGAGATTTTCCTGATTTAATTTTATTCAAGACTTCTGATTTTTCCAGGCCTCTTCACATACTAATCTGCAATGCCGCAGTGTTTGGTGCTCCCTGGACCTTGACAGAGGACAACCTGGAGTCCACCTTCCAAGTGAACCATTTGGGACATTTCTATCTTGTCCAGCTTTTGGATGGTGTTTTATGCCAGTCATCTCCTGCCAGGGTTGTGATGGTGTCCTCCGAATCACACAGGTTGGTGAATGTTACCTTTGATTTAGCTGAAATCTTTAATCCTTACAGCATAAAACAGTTATGGTAGAACTGCAGAAGTTTTTGAAAATGAAAGGCCTTGCTCTGAAGTGTCTGTGTTTGAATAATCTTTTTAAAAATAGAAGCATTATTAATGCCTGTGGATGTTACTGGATTTGACTCTGTTGCTGAATAAAGTGTGTTCTAGTTTTGTAAGTGTATGTAGGTATTTTTTGTTCCTTCTTTGTATGAATGCAGATTTTTGCCACATTTCAGACCAGTCATTGATTTTGTGAGGAGATGGAATAATAATTGATTAAATCTGAATGGCATGACCTATATTGATTTGTCATTCAACAACTTCAACATCTTACCAAGAAGAATGTGCAGTTATTTTAGCAGGAGAAACAATGCAATTAAAAACTGCTAGATGAAATCCAATTGTTTTATAATGAGAAATTAGGGAATTCAATGCAGGCATTAACTGTATAATTGTAAAATAGGAAGTAGTGTAGTTAATACGTATTAGAAATCTGGCCATGCTTCTTTTGGTGAAATATGCAATTAAAATGTTAGATGCTTGTCTTTCCTACTGCCAGGAGAAGTACAGTTGGCAAAAAAAGACATTGATGAGGTTTGCCTTATTTCAGACATGCTTGTGTTGTTTGTGTTAATAACTGAAAAGATGGATTTGATTTAAATAAAGTTCCTTATGCAGAATACATGCCCCAATTCTGAATTTTAGTGTACACAATCACTTACTGCCTTCTGATTAGTTCAGGGACTGCAGAATTAGACTTATAATGTCCTGGTTTAAATGTGACTGTTGATTTCTGTTTCACATTTGGTCGTGTGTAACAGCTCTAGTGAACTGAAAGGAAGAATGAGTGCACTGCTTTTTTTTTTTTTTTTTCCTGCCTTCATATTTTTGAAATGTTTTATTGACCCGGAATGAAGCTTATTTTTTTAATCATGTTTCCATAAAATGTAACCCTGGGGGACCTGGTAGAGAGAGACCAGCCAAGGGTCGGGCTGAAACCTTTATCACTTCCAAACACAGGGGCTTATGGTATAAATGACATACTGCAGATAGATTTACTTTTACCATTTTAAATTTATGATGGCTGAAATGAAAGGAAGCAATAGAAAATGCCAGTAATAATCCTCCCCAGTGTTAAAAGACATGAAATGCCTAGTAATTAGGTGGTAACAAAATCTGGACATCCTTATCTTTGCAAATCACACCGGGTTTGTGAAAGCAAGTAGCAGGGTCCTGTTAGGAGTGAGGGAGGCTACTGCAGGGCAGGCAAGATAGCTCTAGAAATAAATCTGCCAACTCCAATCACTTGCCAGATGTGGAGGGCACAATGGGATATGTATAAATGAGCTTTTATTTAATGGGAGATTATGTTGAATTGTCAGCTGCTTGTTCCCCTTTGTAAGTTTGTATCTCTGATAGTATTTTAAATGACATCTTTGTTTTTCACTGTATTAAGTGCTATGTGTAACTAGAGCTCACATATCTGGACATAGTTATCTGTGGTTTTGAAAATATTTTTTAAAATGCTTATTGCTAATTCAGTAAGATTAGCCAAGTTCTGTAGAAGCCCATTAAAAAATAAGTAACAGTCTATGTTTGAATAAAATAATAAATACAACTAGTAAATTTCCCTTTTTCTAACGGGTCCAATTCATGTATTATGGCATATCTTAATACTTAAACTGATCAGGGTAAATTACTGTGCTTTTTCCTCTCAATCTGTTTAATGGTAGGAAGTAGATATAAGTTAGTTTAGGTGTGTATTAGTAGTACTTTCTGAACTACTTGAGAATTGTGAGCCTTAAACTGTGTTGTAAAACAGAAGTGTTGGTATCTAATTACTTCCATAAACCTTGGATGGTTCTTTTCACTGGAGTCAAGACCCCCTGTTAGGGGAAAACTGAAGTCCCATGTTTGCAGAAAATACTATACTATACTGCTCCAAGGCAAATTATTTTTTTGCCTCTCTTGTTCTTTGTTCATTTCTAGTTACTTCTCTGGATTCAGCACAAATGAATTCCATTTAAATTAAGCTTTTGGGTACTTTAAGCTCATCATATTAAAATCAGAATATTAAGTAGGTTGACTTTCCTTCTGTCTTTATTTCCGTGTTGTTAATTTGATTATACAGCCCTTATCCTACTAAATTCAGTGAGATTGCTGACATAAGAAAGATTGACTCACATAAGCACACTTGCAGGACTGGACTCAAAATATGCCACCATGTTTCCGTTATACAGTATACACAAAGTATTTTATTTATAGATTATATTTGATGTCATAAATTATTACTTGAGGAATGAATATAGGAAATTCCTCCCAGAATAGCCCTGTTAATTTCAGAAGCATATTTTATCTAACTGAAAATTATGGAAGAGAAATTTTGTTGTTGAAATTGAAAGGCTAATTCTGCAAGCTACAGAATATCCTGGCTTACTCTTGAGTTCTAATACAGTAGTTGCTTTTCTCTGAGTGTATTATAATTCTGCTCACAGAATGGATGTAGAAATTCCAGCTGATCTCTTCATTTCTGAGCATGAGCTACAAAATTAGGAAAGATATTTTAAAACATTTTTCTAGTGTGTACTATAATTATGTTTGTCCCTGTTCTCCCCAGCTGATTCTGAAAACTCTTGACTATTAAAAAGAGCTTGCTAAATCCTTTTAATTTTAGTAGCTCTTCTGAATGAAACAGATCTGAAACTAAATGTACTATTTTCTAACATTAAAATATACCAGTAAACTGATATATCAAATTGTAAGAATGGAGGTGAAAAACGCAATATGGAAACTTCCTTTTCTTCATCTAAATGTCTTTAGAACATTCACTACTTTGCTACTAAAAAGAAAAAAATAGAAAGAAACAAACAGCTGGTGTTTAATGACTCTGTCAGACCCAATTAAAAAACATCAGCTAGTTACTTTGATTTGTGCTCAGGCCTGCCATGGGTATACTTAAAAACATTATACTCTGCCAGAACACATTTTGGCTTTGTTTACATTTATCTTTTAAACATATATGACTATTGATGGCAAGTTACCAAGGTTATAACCCCTTTATATTCATCAATTTTTAATCTAAAAAAGAGTCTAAAAGGCAGTTAAACTCATCCATAGTTGCTTGAACGCTTAAATGAAAGTGTGCAGTATGTGAACACTCAATGAAATAATCAGGGGAAGGGAAGAAGCAGGAATGAAAAGATGCTGGTTTTCTCTACTTCTAATGCAGAGTTATTTATCCTGCACTATTTCCTCGAAGTTGATTGTGCATTCATTGATCTATGGCAAATTTTTTTTTTTTTTATTTAAAATAAAGTGATTTTTAAATTACATATGTTGCCTTTAAATCTTTAAAGCTTTTTTTAATTTGTTTTTATTTATAGTTTGCTTTTGCTAATTATGCAATAATTTTGCTGCCATATTATATGGGACAATTCCTTGGGTCTCAGGCAATTTCCAGTCAATGCTTTCAACTGCTAATTAAGCTGTTGTTTTATGTTGGTTCTGGTCAAGTTCTACTCTGTTGTCTACATTTTATATTGTTCCTAATGAAAGTGAAATTAACTCTGGGGTATCTAAAGCATATTTACTGGTTTTTAGATTTACAGAAATTAAAGACTCCTCTGGAAAACTTGATTTCAGCCTGCTTTCTCCATCTAAGAAGGATTATTGGGCTATGTTGGCCTACAATCGTTCCAAACTTTGCAATATACTGTTCTCCAACGAGCTGAACCGACGCCTTTCTCCTCATGGGGTGACATCGAATTCAGTCCATCCTGGAAATATGATTTACTCCTCCATTCATCGTAACTGGTGGGTGTATACCCTGCTGTTTACCTTGGCTCGACCTTTCACCAAATCCATGGTAAGTGAATAACTTAAAAGTATTTTACACATATTCATTTTTCAAATTAGGGGAGGAAAGTTATAAAAATCCAGATGTATGTATCTGCTTTGACAATTTATAACTACAACCTGATTTTAATGTCAGACATTGTGCCAAGATAGTGCTCTAGAAGAGAATTTTTCAACCATTTTAGATTAACTTTGTCAATCTTCAGTAAAGGTATCTTACGAGGATAGAGTGCATTACTTCTTTGTTTGAATACATGGTTTTCACTGTGATTAAGGCAGTTGTACATCTTAGGTGTGGGACAGTTTAGAGTTATTTCTGTGCTTGGTATACGAAAAACATTTAAAAAAATGTTTTGGTTTTTAAGTGGAATATGCTTGACTGCATATTTTTTATGTAAACAGATGCCCTAGTTAGAAAAGATACTACAGAAGTTATTAATGTCTGAGGGAAATTGCTTTCATTGGTACAAGCACCTTCATTTATATTTAAAAGAAAAATGAAAGAACACAACAATTTTATTGATTCTTACAAAGCACTGAAGGCAATGGATGGTTTCCCTCTGTCTTCATTGCACTGGGATTGTGAGATAATGAAAGGCTGTGAAGTTCTTTCACAGCCAACATTATGAGGCTTCATTATACAAGAATATGCAGCATCTCCAGTGCTTGGAGTGGTTAGTGTTATCCCTTGAACTGCTTACCCAGGTTATTTATAAGGAGTCCAAAGTCAATTTTTAGGCAGAGGATGACTTTTACTTCATTGAGAACTGGCTTCCTTTAACCGTATTGACTGTCTCTCATCCCTTTTTCTCTGATAAAGAAGGATATTCCCTAAAGGGGAGCAAGGAGAGGGTGTCACAGCTATGAACTGGGGAAATGAAAACATTCACACTGCTGCAGAACTCATCTAGCTATAGCAATTTGTTCAAGCCCAAACCAGACCCCTTTTACAGAAGACTTCACAACTGACAAGAGTGGTTGTGGTGTAACGTAAATAGTAATTGTCTCCCTGAACTGGTGATACAGATGAAATTAACTGGTTTTATTTGAAAAATAACAGAGAATGAATTGTTGAGGAAGAAGGATCCATCCTTAAGTAGCTACCATATAATCTATAGTAGCTGAGCAAGTAAGTGTATGGATAGCTGCATAAAAAAGTTTGCTTGAATCTGAATTTATATTGGGTTAATATAAGTGGAAAACATATCTTACAGTGTGTAAGACTCTGCTTACATTTCAAAAAATGAACAGCTTCTTGAACAATACTGGATCTTCAGTAAGAGCTGTAGAGCAAAAATACAAACACTCTAGTGTTGTGTAATGATAATGTACCAGTCAGGAGAGTCTTCACATCTCTAACCTCTGCCTGCAGTTTGCAGCCTGTACATATGCAAAACCTATTTATGTCCATGAGATGGTTAAGTGAGCATTCTGGCACCTTGGGACAAGTAATAATATCTTTCAACAGCATATTTTTTGACCAGGACCTTTAAAACCATGTCTCTGCTGTGTTAGGGATAGTTTGTAAAGCAAATTCTTGAAATTCTCCTGAGAATGTAGAAGTGAGTGTTATCAGCGTCCTGTGAAAAGGATCTAATCTGTAGAACTTGTATGAATTGTTAGTTCTATGTCTATTCTAGACACATTTTCACAAAGGAACCTTTTTGTGTTTGTTGCTCAGATAATATCCTCTAAGGAACAAAATAAAACACTGAAGTTCATTTTTAATTCTTTAAAACAATTGATTAATTTTTTTACAGTATTTATTTTTGAGTGGTGTAATAGAGTACAAATGTAGTGTATATATATAGTACAAAAAAGTTATCAGTACTGAATAATAGCATGCTCTGGTCTAAGCGTGATTGTTTCAGTAAGCTCTTTGTGTTTGTATGGGTTTTGCTATTTGAATGTTATGATAGAGGGTATGGTTTGAGAGTTTTATAACTCATGTTCTAAAATGAATTATATTCCTCTGAACTTTACCAATGTTTTGATTGTCAGTAAAACTAGAAAAGTGCTCCTTCCTTGGTATGCAGACAAGCTGAGCTGAAATTCTCAACATCATTGGTGTAAGAGTTTTTCTATTTTAAGATTTTTAGGGATCGCATGATTTGCTGTTTCTCCTTTTTTAGGTACTGTGCTGTCACCAGCCTGGACCAGACTTTGTTGAGGGTCTTTTTGTGTGCTTCCTCTCAGTATTTCTGTGGCAGCTCACCCCAGAGTTTAGATGAGTGTTTTAGTCAGAATACTGGGCATGTATCCTAAAGCTTAGAGCTGCAGTCCCAAGGTTGTGCACTGTACATTCCTATTTTGCAAGGATGTCTGCTTTGCACAATGCAGCATGATGCAGCAGCATTTAAAGTAGTTGCAGCTGAGCTGGGTCCATAACTGGAGAGATCCTTATCAAGATTGTGTGGAGAGAGGTAAGGTTTATCAGTTCGGGAAAGATATGCCTCTACCAGTTTTGATCTCTGAGGTAGTAGCTCTAGGTGGTGCAGCAGTGTGGTATGTAGAGAGCCTAATCCTCCTGATGCAAGTTGGAGGCTCTGCTACATTTTGAACTGTAGAGGTGCCTAGAGTCTATATAGATGCAGACATATATATGCATATATATATACACACATGCACACTGCATCTGCACACACCTGGTTCTAACTGGGGCCTTTTTGTATTATTGTAGTAAATGCTGTTAATAAAAAATAATTTTATAAATGTCTTTAATTTGTTTTTCACAAAGATAGACTTCCTGGATGTTCTGAGAGTAGTGGATAGCTCAGCATAACACTCAAGAGTTTCAGCTCTTTTGGAAACTTTGAAGCTAGATGCAGGAGAAAATTGGAAAATGCATTTCTTTCCTTACTAGTTTTTTCCAGAAAAATGTAACTCTTGCAAGTTGCTACTGAGAAATTAGTCTTCGCACTTTTGACTTAGTTGCTGGTAGCTGATTCCCTGAAGCACTCAGTATCCTTATAGCATGCTCTTATTTACCTGTTTGTCATTGTTTGCTGCTACTATGATGACTTAAGGACATTAATGAAGTCAGGCTATTTTAAGTTTCTTCTTAGAGAAAAGGTCTGCGGACCACTTAGAATCTGTTTTTCCTGTAAAACTGAACATACTTAGGTAGGGTTTGTCCGTCTTTAAACTGTGAGACATTTAGAGGCATAATTTTGATTGCTTCTGTTAATGCTCATACCTTACTCCAAGAAGAAATGCATCTTCACATTTTTCAAACCTGATTTATGAGAGACTACAGCGTAAAAATTATGGTATGTTTGTGCTGGTTATAGTGAACTCTTCCACTGAATCAGACAGAGCTGTCTGGTCAGCTTCTGAAACATAACACAATATTTAAATCACTGATGGTTATGCTATCCAGGAAGTACTTTTCTTAAGCACTGCAAACTGAAAGACTCTTCATTTCTTCTCACACACCTCTTTTGAAGATCTACAATATACAAGGATTTGCTAGACAGAAATGGAGAAGTATTTTTTGTAGAAAACAATAGTTGCAAATAAATTACCATTTTATTTTGGTAGTAACTGTAGATGTACTGATGTTCAAAGGGCCTCTCTTTTACTCACTTGCTATATAGTTACTCAGTAAACTTGAGTACAATATGTAGTATATAAATGTAAGTGGAAACAAGTGGCCACTGTAAAAGATAGGAAAAGTTCTGAAAGTAACTGTGTAGCTCATGGATATGCTTAGCTGGTTTGATTTGTGCTTCCTTGGGCACTTTCTTTTTACTGCTCTTCTTTTGTCCTCCTTTGATCACTTTTTTTCCCTCCTCTCTCTTGAAAGTTGGATCAAGAACAGTTCAGTCAAGTTGTTTCATTTTAAATTAATGCTAGTCATTCAGAATGCATCTGATTTGTTACTATTTACATACAAGATTAAAATTAAATACATTTATTGTAAGTTTTGAGCTTATACTGTGTATTTTATCTACTGTCACCCCCAGGTGATTTTGTGAGTATACAAAGGCATATAAAATTAGAAGCAGAGTGCCATTATCACACACTTCTGATAGTCTTACATAGAACCAAATATTTTTGTTGGCAGGTAACAGAGCAGAAAGAATATCATGTGTTAGAGCAGCAAGAGCTTCAGAGAAGTTTCAGTGGACTGAATTTTTAAATCCTTTTACGTTAAGAGAGGGCTAGGGTATGTAGAAGTTCTGAGACTATTGGGTTACATTTCCTGTTGCAGTGCAAAGCCAGCCATTGTGCTAGAGTTTTAGCAGATGTGTTACCGTCTTTAATGGTTGGGAACAAAACATTGGTTTTGTTGCTGAGATATAAATTACAACTAGAAGAGCTCAACCTGTCACCTTAAAACAAGCTGTTAGAGGCAGCAAGACCATTCTGCCCTTAATACAAGACTGATACTTGAACTACTCTTTGATCTCTTCCCCCAAAGACAGTAGCTTTTCAGAACTGGATTTTGTATTGAAAGTATTTGCTATGGAGAATTATAAAGAATATTTTAAAGTGCCCCAAAGTCTTCTGCATATCTTAGTTTTACATAAAACAATAAATTCTTGTCATTCTGCTCTTATCCCAGGAGTGTTTAGGCAGTTGGTATGTATTTCAATGCTCATCTGGGCAGGAAGAAACCCTTGTGCCTACAACTGCTTCGCTTGTTATAGTTTTGCCAAGCGATGGAGGTGTCTCAGTTTCATGTGATGATTTGCACTCGTATCTAACATCAACTCAGAAATGCTATACTGGCAAGAAATAAATCTGCATCTATAGGAGTGACTTGCTTCTACCTAATGATCACATCTGTTTACTTTAGATAGAAGCCCAAAAGGGGCCCTGCAGTCTCACCATCATCTCATTTCTTTCTGCCCTGTTCTTTGCTAAAGAAGCTGGAATAACCCTTAGAGCTTGGATAGTATTCCCTCCCTAAGTAAACATCTTTTGCTGTCCAAAGATCTGTGTGGGCTGTGTTGAGTTGATGTTGGCTTCCATTACCGAATTCACAGTTCAGACCAAATTCTGCCCTCAACTGTTCATGTTCAACTCCAGGGGGCAGGGTGGGTATGTTGTGTGTTTCAACATATAATTTGGCCTCTATTTCCTCCCTGAGACATACCTGAAAAAGCACTGTGGGTTTTTTTTGAAAAGCAGCAGGCAGTTCTTTTTGTAAAGAGCTTCCCAGTTTAGATTTGATCAAAATGACACTTTCTTTTCTCAATTTGAGTTTTGGGCAGGAAGGGAGAGTGAAAGGGAACTAACTATTGGATTTTAGCAGTTGTTGTAGTAAGTGTATGAATTGCATATGCAATTTTCCTGTTTTAAGGATTAATGCCTAATGTGTAAATGTTTAAGGGATGCTAAACAACAGCTCTCTTAACACACAGGTTTGTGGACTGTACCTCTAATAACATGGAAGGACAGTTATTTTATTGAACCCTGATAGTATATGCTTCCTTGCAGAACACTGTTATTTAAAGTTGACTGAATTGGGTAAAAGGAAAGAAGGCATATGTGGAAGGATATTCTGATTGGTTGCAATAGGGTGGTAAACAAATGCTTCCAGAGCAGTTGTTAATCATTTTGGAAGGATGGTGCAAAAATTCTTACACACACTTAAGAGTTTGTGTCCTATCTAGTAATAAAATGTAATATAAGCTAGTTTATTATCAAATTTACATTTAACTCATGCATTTTTTAACTTCCTGCTAAAATAAATATAGCATGAAATATGAGGACAAATTAAATCTGTCTCCCATAACCTACACCGCAGGAATGGAAAGTCTTTATGAAAAACTATCCATGTGCCAAACAGAACAGCTTAGGGTCTCAGTGTGCAGAGCAGTGCTCAGGGGGAGCAATGGCTGTGAAATCTGCTGTGTCCAACGCACCCCCACAGCTGTTTGTGGAGTAGCAATGTTGTGTTCTATAGTTTTGTGGAGTAAGGAAGGAATTTCTCCCCCTCTCCCTAGATCTTTGCAGAATTTCAGAATGCCCTGCCAAGTTTGTGGGCTGCAAGGCAGGGAAACATTAAGTCAATTTTGTTTTATATTACATAAAATTGAGAAATTGAAATTAGCAAGTATATTTCCCTGTTTTTCAGCCTGAAAAAGCCACCTTCGATTAGAAAACTATATATACACCTTGTAGAATGTCTGTGTACAAGTCTGAACTGCCCACAAATGCTAATCTGTGCAACCTCACATCCAGCCCTGTCTGCTACCTTATTGTCTCCTGCCTGAAATCTGAAAAAGATTGGCCTCAGAGGTAGTTAACAGCAGAGAACAGAATGTCTCTTAATGAAACGTGAAGAAATTCAGCCTTGCATTTTTTTTTTTCATCAGATTCTTACACTGTATAGAAACAGAACTCTATATTGACTAATGGGAAGTGTCAAATTTGTGGGTATAAGCTGCATTATAAATAAAATAATATGTGCTTAACAAAAGGTTTTAAAATTAAATCCTTTTTACTTTTGCACACTGGCATGATGCATCCATAATTTCTTCCTTGTCTGAAAGTCCTAGACATTCCTTCGCTGGTTTTCCTCTGTTCTTTTGCAGCCTTCTAAAGATTTCAAGTTCTTGCTTTTTCCTTATTCTTACTCCTTCTCCTTTACTCACTATCACTTGCAGAGCTAAACTGCAGCTGAAGTGCCACTGTGGTGTCTCTGAGGTGTTACGCAGCATTGATCTGTTCAGAATGTATTTGAGAAACCATAAGGAAAGAAATTTCTCTTGTATTACAAGTGTTGAGGTGCTTGGGTGACAGGCAAGATGTTGCAGTGTGACAGAAACAACTAAACAGAATATTTAGCCTTTTTTTCTTTTTGTCCCATTACCTTTGGGGTCTTTATATCACTACTATATTTGCTGTTAGGCATTTTTCTTATCCTTGCAGTAGTGTTCTTGAGATCTTTCTCATACTGAAACATCATTTATTTTATTTGCTGAAAAAATTTATTATTTGCTGCAGTAACTGAAAACAAGTAAGGTATTGATTTTCCATGGGCAAAGATTACTAAAATTTAGAACTGTGAGTTTGAAGAGACTGTTAAAAAAGATTTTTTAGGTGCTTAGGTAATTAAATTAATCACTTTCAAAATGCTTAAAATTCTGAGGTTCTGAGGTTTTTTGACTTTTGTGTTTGCATTTATTTTACATATTGCTATACAAGTATTCTTTTTCTCAGTGTCAAGTATTACAGAGAGATGTGGAAGTAGGATGAAAATGTAAAGGTTGGGAAACAAAAAAGGACTCTCCTTATGAGAGTCTGTATTTTCAGTGCTCTGTGAAAATTATTTTCATGTTTTTATTCTCCTTTATCAGGGAAGCAAATAGCTAATAGCAATGGTAGGTAATATTCTGGATTTATATGTACAACCTTCTGGCCTACCTTCCTTCTCCTGACTAATTACAAATATGTTCTTTCAAAAGTGGGTGTATGCTATTTTGCCACATAGATGTAATGTTGAAACTCTGGTTATGGGCAAGATTGTGGTACTTCTGGTTTTGTGGCCACGCACACAATTTTTCTTGTCTAGTTTACATAAATCTATCATATAGCTTTGGTAAAAATAACAGATTGGGAAAGAGAATGTAAGGGGAAATACACATTGAGAAGCTATTCTAATTTGCTGTATAAACAGGCAACCCAACTTCTTGAAGGTCTTTTTAAAAACTCAAACACATTGTCTCTCTTTTTTTTTTTTTCCATGTACCTATTTAGTGCTAATGCAAACTTGGCTGTTACCTTAGGAAAATGGCAACTATGGTTTAAAAACAGTTTTATGATATGTGACTGCCTAGATCCTCTTGATGTATCTCTGAACTAAGGTAGTCTTTATTACTGGTCTTTCTTCAACTACTCTTAAACAGTCTTCAGATTCTGCTAATGTATTGTTATACTAATAATTTTTAAAAGGTCCAGTAAACAAAGGGGATTTTTTTTTTTTATAAATCATTCTGCATTTTTTATCTAATAAGGTTTTCATCTTTGATGACTTTGTAGACTACCAGGAAGTGAAATTTGCTGTCTGAAATTACCATGATTTGCTGAAAACCAAATGCAAGTGTGCCCCAAAGTCCTCTGTTGACTTTTGCTTTGGTCTAGAGCCCATTAGGTGCTCCTCACTGCACCCCAGAGCCCTCTGGTTACAGTTACTGCAGATGAGAGCACTCAACCCTGCCTGCGACTCCAGAGTTTCTTATTGGTGTGCCTGAGCAAGGTCATTTAGACAGTTTGTTGTAAATAACACAGTAGGATCAAGACCTCCTTAGTTACCAGCTAGCACATAAATCACAGGATTATTCATTTTCTTTAATAACAATAGATTAATAGAGAACATTTTTATGAATGAAATAACTATAATCAAAAGCAGAGTCAATGCACTGTAGTTCATTTATAATGATCCAATGATCTGTTGATAGCATTCTAGAATGATAGTCTTAAATATTTACAGTAATAAATTTAGAGTTTTGAGCTAACAGTGAGTTTCTAATCACTTTTTCTAAAAAGTAGATCCTAAAAACTCATTTTTATTAATGATTTTTAACTTTTTGGACATACACAGCTACTGTGTTGTACAGCTAGCAAGTGAATTAAATACAGCTAAACACAAATTATGCAAGGCACTTAATTGAACCAGATAGTTTCAGCTATTAAAATGATGGTGTTATGATTGCTATGAAATACAAAAAACATATCCCATGTAGCTTAAGATGTAAGATGGCAAACCCGAATTCCTCTTCAAACTGTTGTTGTCTGCCAAATGTTAGAAGCTGTAAGAAGACCTTAATGATGGAGGGGTGAGGGAGGGTATGAACAAATGGCTGTTAGAAGTAGCGGTGCTTCATAAATATGCTTTTCACTTTCTCTATTTTGGTCTCTTAAATCAAGCTTCTTAGTGAGTTTAGAGTCCAAGAACTGAATAATTTTTGGCTATGATTTTTTAAAAGATGTAAATCTGCTTTTTATTCCTTAAATAAAGAGGAATCTAATTCAAACTCTTCCAGTATCACTAAATTTTGAACTGAGGCCTCCTTGTCCATGTCACTTGACATGGCAATTAGGCAATAGTGCATCTTTTATCTCCTCACAGTTCATTCTTCCTTGTTTTTCATATGTGCATGCATACTTGCTGATACTAAATCACCTTGTTCAGCAAAAGACATGTTTTTGGACAGTTTAGGTTTTGCTTCTTTGACCTTTAGAAGTTAAAATCCGCTGTGCAAATTTAAAATGGTAAATGGTAAAAAAAAATTACATAATTGACTGTTAGCACATGGCATTTTGTTAGCATAACTCACAGAGCAATGCAAATTTTGTGGATTCTAGTACATGGTTTACCTTTCCTTACCTTTTTTATTTTTTTGAGGTTGATATTTATGAACTGACAGATGTTCAGGAAACCCTAAGCTTTTATTGGCTGTACTTAGAAGAGATTAAATACCAAATTGTTTAAAAAAGAATGCAGTGTAGATCCTTTTTTATTGAAGTATCATTTAAATACTATTTCTTAACTGGGAGACACAGTGCTTAGTTACATTAACATTTCCCTAGAACACTTTGAATATCTGAGGTGCTTTATCATAACATGGTCTTTTCTGTTCTCTCTCTGTCATCTTTGAAGAGGTGCCATACCACTTTAAACAGTTCACCAATCAGTTTCATATGATGTATTCTCTTTAATCATTTACATTCAGAGAAAGTCAAATATTCCTTAGGAAGCCAAAGTAATCTAACAGAATGTATAGTGTTTGTGCAGCTGGATATCTTATTTATTTGAAGTTCTCAGGGAAATCTCTTCTGACTTCACAAAAAAGATGGAAGAGTAAACACTAAGAGTGTCCAAGTAATCTGAGCTAGAAAGTCCCTTCTTTTAGAGCAAATTCATTTAAAAAGTACCTTTGCAAGGTCCAAAAATAATACAGTATATCAAATGCAGAGTACTACAAAATGTTTTTTCAGTATTCTCAATATTTTTACATAAATATGTGTGTGTATGTATCTATCTATATATAAATGAACAATATACTTAGAGTTTTAATATATTTCTTATTCCTGGATAGGGGAACACAGTAAGAGTCTGTTTTTCTGAAAAAGTGATTCATCTGTTTGTTGTTTCATGAGTGACCTGTCATTCGTCATCATGTTGGTATTCCCTGGACATGATAACTGCAGAACTCAATTAACATTCCTAAAAAGTTCTTTCCAGGAAAGCTATTGAAAATGTACATATTTCTACATAGTGAAAATACATATTTCTAGGCTTTGGGGAGGAATCCCACTGTGATACTAATAGTGTTTCTAGTTCTTCTCAGTTTACTTCAAAGTTTACTATATGTGTAGGTAACTTTTTTTTTCCTCTTGCGGAAAATGTGAAGGAACTTACTGGGTTGGGTATGTTTGTTTGTTTGGGTTTTTTTCTGGGGAGAGGGTGCTACAGGTATGAGTGTGGTAATTTTCTTTTTTCTAAAGGGAAGCCACAAACTGCAGGATGTTCCTTGGCCTGCTTGGAGCACTGGCTACATTCCCATGTGGAGGGAAATGAGTCGATGGTTGATGTGACTGTCTTAGGGAGTGTATTTAGTTTTTCCATAGGATATTCAGTAGTATTTTGCAGTTCAGTACCCTCCATTTTATATCACTCTGAAAGTTATAGAAAAAGCTAGAGCTTTATACTGTTATAAACGCTAGAGCGTTATACTGTTAAAATCCTGAACTTTCTACTGTAGTCCTCATTTTTTTTACTGTTCTCATGCCGCCTTTTTAGGTAAGAGTGTATGTGTTTCTAAAGGGAAGAAAGTGGGAATATATGTTCCACACCAAAAAGTTGTCCTTAATTTTACATAGGTTTTACTGCCAGTATCAGTGTGAGAATGATGTGACCTACTCCCTATTCTCTTCCTTTTTTTTAATCTACTATCTTAGTCCTTGGGTCTGTGGCTTCTCACCTTGCTCAAAAAAAGGCAGAAAGAACAAATGTATGATTGTACAGAATACCATCAAGGTACTGTCTTGATGAGTTTTTTTTAAATGCTTATATGATACAGGAATTATATTTAAAAATAGAGGGGGGAAGATTTGGCTAAAAAGAACTTTGAATCCATTTGCCATATTAAAGTTGTTACATATTTTGTTGTGTGTTATATGGCCTGAGCTTGTATGATTTTGTTGTATAAAGTAGCAGAATATATTCATTCCCTTCAGGGAGAAAAATGAGCATAATGCTGGATTTATCATACTTAGTTCAGTTTAAAAAGGCACAGCAAATGACGCAGTACTTATTAGTTTTGCAATAATCTGTATAAAGATTTGTAATCAGAGAATTTCTGAATTTACTTAGCTTTTAAAGTTTCCTTTGAGACTTAAAATACTCAAGTCATTTGGATTTTCCAATCTCTTTATTTTGCTGTTTCTAGGAAGTTGTTAGAGTAGTACTATCAATCCCTTTTTAGTAAGGAGAATGACAGTAAATATAAACATCATAGTCAAATTCCATTCATTATTTCAGTGACATGTTTTTGCAGTTATTAAATATTACTATGGATATACCACAGTCTTCTGCCCAGGGCAAAAAAAAAAATCTATAGAAGGCATTTGAGGAATTTTATTAATTGCAAAAGCATCACATTGAAGTGAAAGATAGCAATGTTGGATGATGCATCTTATATAAAAGTAAAGTTGGGTTTGAGATATAGAGAGAATTGTTTGTCTTGAAAAACAAGATCATCTTGACCCAAATATGCAAGACTGCTTTGCTCTTGCTGTGGATTTCCCTCCCATATAGCAGTACTTTCTTAAGAGTCGGCATTTCCAAAAATGCAGTTCTTATACATGTGCTGCTTCTATATGTGGTACTTCCACCTTTAATGCATTTAAGATGGTTATCACTGTGAATTCAGAAGAATGTTAGGGAGATTTTGCTAGAAAATTGGAAATACTATTTCTTTCCACTGAACAGCATTACTATTAAAATGTTGTCCTGAAATGTCAAACTTACATTATGATGAATACTACCAGTACAAGAAAACTAATTTAGCACTTCAAATGAAACAACTGTCTTGGCAATTTTTAATGATAATGACTTTATAACGGTGTCATTTAGAATCTGATTGTCTACTCATGTTGAGTAGTTCATCCCATCCCCAATAGTGCTGTTGATCTAATGGTGTTAATTACAGAGCAGAGGCATGATACTGGGTGTCCTGGTGCTTCCTGCCTCAGTACTGAAGAGACCTCTTTCCATTTCAGAGCAGTGTTGTCCCTGTGTAGGAAAGGAATTTCTCCATTGCAGTTCCCCTTGGCAAAGGCCCTGAATATCAGCTCGCTCAGTCAGGCAGCATGATGGAGTGGTTAGGCATCTGAAAATCTATCTGTATTTCCTCTTGTGGACTTGGCACATGTGTTACAGTTCTGGTAGTTATCTGATGGCATAAATATAAAAACTTACCATTATTTTCTGCATACTTAATGACAGTAAAATAAGGTTTTTCCACGAAACACATTTATTTTGTTTTTGTGTTAAGATAGCAAGAGTAAATCGGAAATGAATTAACTAGTTCTGCCGAGAAACAAGGTGGCCTTAGAGCTGCACTGACTCAGTTTGCTGAACTAGTGTGTATAAAGTGGGCTTCTCTCTCAGCTTTTGCACCAAAAGCAATGACTTTGTTTCTGATAAAAAAAATTATGGACTAAATTCTTCCATTCCTTTGGCACGTATGTGAATTTCCAACTTTTAGAGGAATTTAGCAGAAAGTATGAACAAAGCTGACAGTTCCACTTGGGATACAATATTTTTTTCTCCACTTTTGGCTTTAGATGTCAAAAGAAAATGCTTTCATATATTGAAACAATATTAAACCTTATATTTGGTGATGAGGTGAAATTAATCATTATTGCATTACACATTCTTATTCAATAGACAATTACACTGCATTTTAAATGGCCTTCAGCTTTAGAAAAAGTATATTTTTTTATAGTTTCAGTGAAATGTAGTTTCTTTTTTCCTTCCTGTCCTTTTTTTTTTTTTTCCTTTTAGCATGTAAAAAAATTACTACAAACAAGTCTTTAGTTTTCAGGCTAAGTATAGGAATCTTCAGTTTCATAGGTGATTGTTTCTAAAATTTTCAAGTGTGGTCATAAATAGATTGATGGAAGCTGTTTTCCAGTTTTCATTGCTGCAAATCTTAAGGAATGCCAATTAAATATCTTTATATATGTACTTACATTTCCCACCATAACACGTGCAGCCTCTAACATGACTTGTACTGACTGATATTCACTGTTCTTTAATTCTTCCTTTTATCTACATGCTTTTGAAATATGAATTATATCAATCCTTAAATCTTTGTTTGTTTTAGGGAAGTTTTTTTTTTTCTTTTTTCCTTTTGGCATGCCATATATGCAATAGCAAGTGCTGGCAGTTTCAGCTGCATTTAAGGAAATATTGTTGGAAGGCTTTTATGTGCTGTACTTCAATCAGCTAGTGCCAGCAGTATCCCAATAGAAAGACCCTCAACAGACCATTTTCAGCATTTTGCTGCAATTAAACTCCTCTGGTTTTAGCCCTCAGGCAATTTAGTACCTTTTTACATATGCACATTATGAACTTTTGACCAGGGCCTGGTAGTCATATATTAGATAGCAGCTTTTGAAAGCAGACTTAACAAGTTCCTCAGAGTATTACCGTCGGAGTCAGTTGTGGAAAAGGTAATTTAACCAACTTGCAGTGAGGCCATTCAGGATCTTACTGATGATCCTAAATATGTCTTTTTTTTTTTTTTTTTTTTCCTTGTTTCCTCTGGAAGCTGGTAGCAAGAGCTCTCAAAGAATGTGATTGATCTTTTATTCAGTAGCTAACGAGGGCTGTGATTCTATTAGTGCTCTACAAGGCAAGGGAACAGTGATTTAATGAAGTGCCTAGTGAGCTGGTCATAGATTTATCCTGTTGTCTCTAATTTGCAGTACCGTTGTGAGTGTAAAAGAAACTGCACTCACACTGCCATTAGGCAGGTATTTCCTTAGTAAATTGTTGTAAGGTCAGGTGTAGTTATCTTAGAAAAGGCAATGCCTTACTCCTCAATGTCTCAAGATGACAGCCGCTGTGCTGAGCACTCACTGAAGCGGAAACGTGAAGATCAGAGGTCCATCTCCAAGTCCCCCCTAGCTGATGCAGGAGCAGATGAACTGCCAAGTAGGACTAATAGAGTCATAATTGGCGATTAGAACTGGAAAGGTGCAATAACATCTTAATACAAACTGGCTTATGCTATCATTAGTATCATTTGTTGTGAAGTTACGTGGTAGCCTGAACTGGTTACACTTCATTTTTTTTTGTTTTCAGAAAATGAGGCAATGCATCCTAATAGTTGCAGTACAACAAAATATAAGAACAAAACTTGAGTTGCTTTAAACTGACATTAAAGTCTTCAGTACATTTACTTTGGCATGTAACTTGTCAGTCCTATTTAGAAATGATGCAATAACATTTGCTATAGAACTATAAATAAAACAATATCATAAATCTGCTTTGGTTTTCAATTAATTATCACTAAGTAGTAGATTTTATTTCTGTCTACTGAAGGCCACTGAATATTTCTTCTCTTGTCTTTGCTAACATGAGATGTTATTTTGATGATGCCTATGATGTTGCAAATCTGTTGTGGACTGTTACGTTTTTCATAAACCTCTGAATCCAAATTGGCCAGTAGCAACCATTTTCAGGATAAAGTTATCTTAGCATGAATTGCTTGATAATTTCCAAAGGAAGTATCTATTCCCAGGAAGTTTAGTGTTGTTTATTTCAATCAAAAATCCCTATTGAAAAATAAAGAAGCAGATCTCATATGTGTGGCTAAACATAGATAAATGTAGATAAACATAGATAAATGAATCATCTTGAGATTTCTATGGCATTTCCTGATGACAACTGGAGAATTCCTATGTGCAAAAGTGGTCAAAGCTGAGAATTAGAGGGAAGGCAATCAGAGATGAGAACGCATGAGCATTACTCCAGATTTGTTTATGCCTACGTCACAAACCTAATTGGGATCTCAGCCTCATGTTTTAGGCTTTGTGCACGTAGGTAAGGAAAAATTTATTGTGCAAAAGGCATCAAATCTGTTTTAAGGTAAACTGCTCAAATCTCCTGTGCAGCAGATGAAACTTGGTTCTTGTCAAGCAGCAATAGCAAGAGGACAGCATCATGATAACTTTTATCCTCATATAATTAGAGCACATGCATCACTAAATAGTTGTCATGTGCTCAGATGAATGATTTTGTTTTTGAAAAATAAAAATATTTTCAGTTGGATGAGCCCTTGAACCCCCGTGAACTTGATACCCTGTGGGATGTCATCTGGGAACTCTGTTAAATATACAGACTCAATTAGTCTAGAAAAAGAGATATTGCTCTTTTAAATGAACACCAAAAGGATTTAAAACAGCAAGCCAAACTTTCTAATTTCCTAATATTGACACTTGTGTCCCTCACAATCTTATTATAGTATTATTCTCTGCTGATCTACCATTTCATCAAAAAGTCTACAATGGAACTAAAAATCTAAGCCTTTTAGCCCATAGATCATTGCACTTGGTAAATGGCTTATTGTAGATTAGATAATGTGGTTCATAGCACATCCAAATCAATAAAAGGCTAGTCTGAATGTGGTAAAGTGCTCTCGGTCTGATTCTTTTTATTAAGTATATCTGCCAAGAGCAAAGTGAAAATTTTAGTCTTTTTGTTTAACTTCATATAAGAAAAAGACATTGCTTAAATTTCTACATGGTTCTTGCCTGTCTTAAAGAAGATCAGTCCCACAGAATTTAGTTTTCTTTGAATCAAAATGAAATATATTGTATGAAAAATGATAAAATTGTTATATCGGCAAAATTCAGAGCTCGCTGGTTTGGTGTTCTCATTCATATCCCATTCTAGACACAAATGATTAGGTTCTTACATTTGTCAGATATTCAGTGGTCTCTGTGAAATAAATACTTCTACACCTGTTCACTTACAAAAATCATAAACAAAAATTGGCAACTTCAGCAATAAATGGAGGTGAAGAATGCTTTCACTTGGAAGAATTGGGAAAGAAATGGTTTGAAGACCGAATGGATGATTATATACAAAAATAACAGTGGTATTTTAATCTAGGCCAATAAAGCCCCAAGATTCACCTTTAATCCTACAAAAGCTATGTTTTTCAGTTAAAAGTTGATCTGTGAAATAAGAGAAACTACGGCAATAATAGCACAATTTGTTATCACGTTTTTAGGTTAATTGTGCATAGCAGAGGAAGGTTGCTTCTTTGACAGATAGGACTTTCATCTGTCCCTCAAGTCTGGAAAGGTATCTTTGCAAGCATGAGGCAAGAACAGTGCTGTTGTAGAGAAATGGCCATATGGCATGTTACTGGGTCTGCTCAGCCCAGCTTTCACTGTACTGGCCATGTTATGAAATTATCCAGCACATGTAAACAGTGAGTTGGAAGGTTGCTACAGTAATCTGAGTATGAAAGAAAGGATGCAGCCCGTGATTCCATGTTCCCAAAGTTGTGCAAATGCCAGAAGCGTATGCTTACTGATACATCAGGCATGTATGTCCATCAAGGGTGAACAAGTATGGAGAGAGTTTGTAGCCCTTCTGGACGGGGTTATACTAGATACTGGGAAGAAATTTGTGGCAAATTGGAGCTCACAGCTGCCTGTGCCTTGAGACTTCCCAAACACTTGGATTGCAATTTTGTATTTTCATGTTTAAGTCTGTGGCCCATACTGCTGAGGAAAGGATAAACAGAAATTAAAAATCTTAAAACATCAGACTGCTAAACCTAGTCAAGAGCTTGTCACAATTCAAAGCTTTGCTAAAAAGGGTATTTAAAAGCTGTATTAAAAATCTAGTGAATACCTTGGAATTTTGTGCAACCAATAAAGTCAGGTTAACTGTAAGCTGCAGAGAGATGCTCTTAACTTAGCATTCTTTGACCATGTTATTGACGAGTATGTGTTCGCCCATGTTGTTAATAATTTATCCTTTGAAAAATCCATGTGCATTATAGTCTTTGATCTTCTCACAAATTCCAAAGCTCAAGATGCAATTTCCGTTTTCCTTTTACATTTTTTTCATTCTTTTTAAAGAAATTTTATAAGAGAGCAGAATGAAAAATAATTTTAAAACTTCTGTTTATTTTGGTGGGAGAACTTCCAGATGACATCCATCCTTGGTAATGAGAAGTGTACGTTAATACACTAAGAATATATATGAATAAAAAAAGAAAATCAAGGCAAGCATACAGTGCTTCGCAGATGAAAAATATTTGAAAACAAGACTTAATGCATCTAGTAGATTAAAACAGAAATTAAAGACTTTAGAGTAAGAAGAGATCAAAGGCTGTCTTTTCATTGTTCTTTTTATTGTTTATTGACTTCAAAAAGACTTTTTAGTTTAAGCTGACTTTAATGTCTGTTGAATGCTCTTTTGTAAAGTGACTTTGAAAACTCATGGATAATGTCTTCATTAAGTGGGGAAAAATCTTGGTAAAAATATAACTGTAACTTTGCTTTCATTATAATAGAAAGAGATAACACTTTGCTTAATTAAGGTCTGTTTTCTCTCTGTTCTGAATTTTATGACCATTTTTTTCATTGAAATTAGTACTGATAAAAGCTTGAAGTAGACATTGCTAAACTGAAACTCTTAGTTTTCCAGAGAAGCACGGTAATGTGAGTTCTCTATCTGTTATTTGTTAATCAGTTAATCAGGATGTTGTCTTGTGTATACTAGCTATTTTAGGAAACAAAAGAAAAAAATCAAAACCCCAAAGCATATTCAAGTTGCATTAATTCTAAAATAAAGCATACATTTCTTGCATTGTTGGGAATATTAATTTAGAGACTTTCTGCTCTCATTCTTTTCCCAAATGTCGTTGCTTTTCTCACCAATCCCAGATGACTTGATGTATTTAGATTATGTTAATACCTATATTAATAATGACAATAAAGTTCATAACAGTATGGTGGTAAATTGATACATTAGGAAAGCCATGCTGAATAATTATGACAAGGTCTTTGGCACAGATTTCTCTGGAGAGTGCTGTGTACTTTCCCCAGTGTTGTGAGGTTTAAAAATGCACTCAAGGAATAGAACTACCTTCATTTGCTCCTCTCCCAATAGTACATCTTTTGCACATGGTTCTTTGTGACTCGGTTCCTGTTACTTTTAAATGGAAGGGGAATTTTCTTTATTCATGAAGTGCATTCTGTTTTTTTCTCAGAAGCTGTATGTGTGGCAAGCTAAATGATTGCTAACAGTAGAAACATATTCTATAATATCGATAAGTTAATTGCCTTCTTTTGGTTAATTTCTTGCCAGTATTGATTAAGGTCCATGCTAATTTTTGGTTGGTTCCTCACTTTTCTGCAACTGTGGTATAGTATAATCTTAGTTCTAGCAATTTCTAACATGTGTTTATAGTAGGCATCAATTATTTGTTAATCTGGGAGTGGTAGATAATAAGATGTGGTGGTAATTTTATGACAACATAAAATCCTTTCCATTCTGTGTATTGCTGCCAGGGCAGCATGTGCAAATATCAGGCAACTGAGGATCAAAGGATCCTGACTTGCAGTCTGCAGAAGTTGTTGGCAAGACCTTTTTATGTATTTTAAAAACTTAACGGCTCCTTTTAGTGTGATAGCTGACTTTCCAGAGGTTTTTTTTTTTTTCATGAGAAATCTGTATTCCTTGTTTTCTCTAAGTGCCTAATCTTGCTTCAGCTTTAAAGAAGATTGTCTTCAAAAGGAAAACCAATGCTACCCTTGTTTCCTCTTGCTTTCATTCATGGCTAGGGACAGAACAGCAAAGATATTCTAGCCTAGATTAGATTTTACTACCTTTCAACTATGATACACACAGAGGGATGGTTATGTCCAGTGCAAAACCCAAGAAATTTCTTCAATGCTGGATGAATCAAAAGGCCAAAAGGACATTTTGGATTTAGCTATTCAGTTCCATTTTTTAGACTATCTTACTAGTTTTAAATATTCATAGAATTTTTTTTTTTCTTTTAGTATATATATTTTTATGACACAAATTGTTAACAAATTGTTTTACAAGTGTAATCTTTGTGGGTGTTTTAGAGGCTCAACTGCTGAATTTGAAGAAATACATGTCCTTGAGGATGGTATGCATTTGGATCGTATGACATTGTGGGTCTCAGCTCACTGCTAATAATTCTTACATCTGTGCAGTGCACGACAGCAAATGAGGCTGTGCAGCCTTTGAAAATGTACAAAAATACAGTATTACTTCTGCTACCCTTGTAGAAACAGCTAGGTTCTTTTATAGAAGATGCAGAAAAGTAAGCCAGGACAAAGTAACAAATTATCTGGTAAAGTTGATACGATGTGTAATCCTACATATTAAATTAAGTAGTTAATGTGAAAAATATTGGAATTTTAATATTTTTTTTATGCCTGTCGCAGATTTTTTTTTTGGGTTGCATTGCACATTTGCACTATGAGTATGTAAGGGGCTAAGATTCCAAAACCAGAGAGAAGCCAAAAGTAGAAGGAGAGAGAAAGGAACAATGAAGCAAAATGATGAAAATAAATGTGGTCAAATTCCAGTCTTTTTATTGTAATTATTTTTGCCTGTATGTTATATTAGTTAATAAATGTGAGAAATGTGGTTGATCTGCATTTTGCAGTTTTCAGTCTACTTGCACTAGAAAGCAATGGGCACCCAGGGTACAGAGAGCTTAATCCCCTGAAATCAGATAACCTACTTTTGTGCTGTGTTTGTGAGCAAAAGGTGCCAAACTTTGTTCCCTTTTCAGTGCTACAAATCTTGACATGCATGACAGGAGTTTGGCTCAAGGGTTTGTTTGCATATTTGAATGCTTCGGTTATATTATTAACAAGCCCAAACCTGGTTTCCTGCCTTTTGCATACAGAAAGACCACTATGTTAGTGATCTAAAAAGTGAATTAAAAGGAGGATGCAAAACATCTTCTAAGGTGAGATCAGCAAAATTAGAACATTTCAAGAAGAATTACATAATGGCTATTTATGTCAGTTAAGAAATACGTCATAGCAATGATTTTCAGACTTCTTTGTGGATATAATGCCTCTGATTTTAAGCCCCAATTCTATGATTTGTTTTCCAGCAAACATACAAGCACATTCTGGTAACCAGCGTGATATATAAAATATTATATTTAACAAATTCAGTGTTTGGCTGAGAACTAGTTGAAAAAGAAACATTATGGTTTGTATTCCCTTCTCCAAACCCGCTTGAGCTGTGTTGTTATGAGATCTAACTCCTTGTTACCTACTATGTGTAGCAACTGGGGACCTGAGAGGACCTCTTAAGAGGACGAGGGTCAGCAAATCACTAGAGAGTTCAGGCAACGTAGCTTTCTTTGGGGTCTGAAGTAAGACCCAGATTATGCTGATAAAGTCCTAATCATAGCTGGGCTATGCTGAGACTCTGAAGTTGCTTTATGCTTGAGTGAAACAATGTACTGATGAAGGCTGACAGTATTGGTCTGTTTTTTCAGACAAGCTTCTTCCTAAAATGAACAGTGCTGTCATCAAGGATACACTGAAGACATGTCCATAGAAAACTAGCTTTATTCTCATTTGCCTAATTTGGTCACCTTCCACACCCTTGTTTTTGCTCCGTGGATTCTTCTTTCTACAACATTCTCTTCTAAATGATAGCTGTTATACACAAATAAAGTACTAAATTGTTAGAAGCCACCTGCCTTTTCCCTGATTTACAGTCAGACAGTTCACATCACCTCAGACTTTCTCCTCCATTCACTTCTTAAAGCAAATGTCCTTTCTGTTTAACTTTTAGAGTTTTGATGACGTTTGTGTAGCTTTTCCTGAAGTTAGAAGATAACATAATGTTAGAGAGGTTTTACAAACTACAATATCTTTCTTTAGGAAAGAAATGGCATTCAGCTGCTATTTGGCTGCTGCTGCTATGCCATAGGAGTGTGCTGCTGAGGGAAAGCGGCCTTCTGCCTCCTGCTACTGCAGCTTCACAATTATGGTGTAACTACCATAAATCCAAAGTAAGGAAGTGTGCTAAAATTTTCCCTAGTCACGTGTGCCATGCATGATAGTGCACACAGCTGCTTTCACAGGCTGCTCTCCCTGGAGAGATACATTTTAATGCTGTGTCCATTTATATCACAATTGTATTAATTACATTTAATGTAGTTTTGAGCTATGGTGGCACAGCTTTATTTCAGAGAACAGAGTGCACGTGTGTTGTAATGAGGCTTGAGTACAATTGATCTATGACTTGGATATAAGGGATTCTTAAGGGAGTTTGCTGATTTATATAGAAGATGGATGTCTATAGCCATTAGGAAACACCGGTTTTTATTACCTATCAATCTCATGGAAAACCTATGGCAGCAAAATCTCCTGTAATAGTTATCTAATCTGTCAAATTAGAGATTAATGAAATGAAAACATTACACAGAAAGAAAATACACTTTTAAGAGCAGACAGTATCAGAACAATATAGACTATTCAAAAACATATGCAACAGCAGTCTGAAGACAACAAAAGGAGAAATCAGTACACACAGTTATTGTCAATCCATTTTTGCTTTCGATATGCTTAGAAAACCTATGCGGATGTATGGGTTAGTAAATTACTAGAGTAACAGAGCATAGAAGACTAATTCCAAAACAGAATAAAAAACTAACACCATTTAGACTATCACACCCTTATTTTCTAGAATGGTCTTAGAATTTAATACAGTTGAAGATTAATTTTGCTCAATTACACCTTTATTTTAAGATTTGTATAGTGCAAAAGTGGGTACTTATTCAAATACATCAGTAAGACCACAAATTAGAAGAAAACACTTGTATGTTATATGTAGCTGTGACTGTTATTTATGACATCTCTGTTTGGAAAGTGTGAATGTTTACATGTGGAAAAAGTATAGTATCTGAAATATTTTGAAAGGGAAAAAAAATGGTGACAATATGTCTTTAGTTAATTTCTAAGCATCAGGTTTTCAGTGTGTTCTGTGTGTTCATTTTTCCTGGCAGCTACTATATGTAAGGGGATATAAAACAGAAGGAATTTTCAAAAAACCAAGTTGCATTTATCTATACATAAAAAAGAAAATACTGTTGAAGTGACCGTGTCTGTCAGTACATCACTTTATTTCCACACCACCTGCTGCAATTAAAAATGAAATCACCAAGCAGCAAGTACAGTAACTTCATCAACCAGCTGATATTATAATTAATGACTATAGAGTCTCTATTATTGTGTACTTCCAAGGCATCAAGTGGAAAGCTGTCGTAGTGTTTTAAATAATGAAAAAGTTTCAGGCCTTGATAAATAGCTCAGTTGGATGCAGTTTAGAAAGTTGAGAGCATATGGTTCTGTCATTAGAAACTAAGGACCCTCGTTACCCTTGCTATAACTCTTCAGATTCATCTGAAACTCTTTGATCCCCTCATGTACTTACACTGTATTTAAAATGCAAAAGTGTGTGTGAGAAATTCTGTTAGTAGGAAGAAAGATTAAAATAAAGCTACTGTTCACTAATGTCTTTGTTTCAAACCTATCGAAAAAGATAGCATTAGACCGTATCCACATTTCTTTTGAAATGAGGGTAAGCAAACATTTTTCTTTGATTCCTTTGAGACTTTTCTTTTAAGAAACAATTGAAATCCAATAAAGAAGTGTGCTTCAGAGAATGCTTATCAAGATATTTAACCAACTTAATACAGAAATGCCAGCAAGTGTATTTGTTCTTGCAGGCTGTACTTCAGCTCCATAGTATTCTGCACTGATGGATGCAGAGTAGGTGTAAAGAGTGAAGTACTGAAGCAGAAATTTTGGCTATTATTGGTGAGACAGATTTAAACAGTATAAACTTTTAACAGGCAAGCTATTGGTAAATTCACTTCCTGATTAGCATAGTCTTGTTGTTAAATATCACCATTTTAACTGAAAACTGTTAGTTACTTCTCAGCTCCTGTTTATTTTTCTTCTTACTCTGAAACTTTCCTATAATGTATTTGCCTCTGAGGATGCTGAAATGCTTTGCTTGTCAGAGCATGTTGAAGATAGAGAAAATTTTGTCTAATCCCTGATTCTCTTGGTTGTCATTTTGCTTTGTTTCATATATAGAAGCTATGCAACAGAACCATTTTTCAAACCTTTTATAAAGGAATTATGTTTCTTTTAAATAATTGAATTAAGATAACAAAACATATATATGAATACCTATATGAATGTATAACCAACAACAGAAATAAAGATTTCTTCCTCCCAATCATATGAACATGTGAGATAATATGAGTGCTGGTTTTCCCTCTGTATTTCATTATTTAGACTCTTATTTAGAATCTACATTTCATGAGCATCCAAAACCACTGAAGCACTGTGTCTAGGCATTACATGCAAGCATGTAGCAGATGAAGGTTTTAGTCCAAGAATTTCTCAGTGGCTAAAATGTATGTTCAACAACCTGGTGTTAATTAAGGAGTAAAATGGAAAGACCTATGAATGGATGGAAACAGATGTGAAAATTCTTCTTTTGCCAGGAAGGAGTCTTGTTTCTGTTCTCTCTTGTGTGGAGACTATAATGCTGTAATAACAACAGCATCAGCCTGTAGACTGAGTGAATCCCTTTGATTCTTCGAATTTGGTATCTCTACTGCTTTGATTTTTGGGGTTTTTTTTGAGCAAAAAGGATAGTTGAGTGACTGCTTTATAATGTTCAGCTCAGAATATTTACAAACTCCATGCAGTCTGTTAGACAGATGCAAATTAAGTGCTGATGCAATGGGCCCATCTCCATTCATTTCAGAGGTGTACTTGCTTGCACGAGATGTGAATTTGTGATAAGTGCTGAATATTAACTAGGATATTTGGACTTTAATATAATGATCTTATATCACCACGGCATCTTGGCAAATTAGATTAAACCTGAAGGACACAGGCCCTGATCCATCTTTAAATTCATGATGTGTGAAAGTTGCGCTTCAGACAAGTGTTAAGCTAATTGCTTCCTTAGCTAGTGACTTAATAAGTTATAAACAGAAATATTTATCTCTGTGTGCTAAGTGGCTAGTAGGCTGAGAAGAAAGGTAGCAAAGGCTTTCAAAGATGTAGGTTTTTGCATATATTCAAAATCTTTTCAGTTTGTGCTATGAGGTGCCTAGGTTTTTCACATATTTCAGGATTTCTATGCCCTTGCTAGTAATTAAATTAATTATTCATCCATTGTACACAGTCTTGAATTACAGTATGATTAGCTTGGGCACTTAAAAGTATAAGAACACTTGAAAGCAAAATCCAAGCATAGATATTCCATAGCACGTCTTGCAATCTAAATATTGCTCTTAGTCTAATCGAAGCAGCAAGAGTAGTCACAGCAGTTGATGGACTATTTTTCAAATTGATTTCAAAAATGTATTTAAGGGGATGATCTTCTACTCTAGATTACCTATTGATTTTTAATATGAAAAGCTCATTATATAAGCAGTAACTGCATATAAAAACCTAGCAAACCTTTGCATAAATCCTTTAATTGAATTTCCAGAGCCTGTGGTTCTACTTTTTTTTTAATTAAATCTATTTCTTTTTTTTAAGTGTTACTGTGTAATTTGCATGCTGTGAAGTGGCCCTGTCCCAGATAAAGTGCCATTGATCCTTATTAAACCTCACCTCTGGGCTTGCTCAAAACTAACTGGAAAAATTAAAGTGTTCATGCTGCAATGCACTTATTGCTTGTGTGATAGGATTATGGAAAAAAAAAAAAAAAGAATAACATTAATTTCCAAGAGCAAATTTATAATGCAAGATTTTCTTTTTTTCAATTTGATAATTAATAGCAGAATCATATCCTAAATATAAATTGTATTTAAGTCTGCAAACTGCAGTAGTAATTAGGAAAGATAATGTATACCTGATATAAAACTGTGATGTTTTATATGGACACTGCTTTGGTATATTAATTCTTTTAAGTGTTCAGAATGATTATGGATTCAGCCCAAAAGCTTGAATAGAGATTTCAGAAAAAAAAAAATCTGGAAACTATTCAGTACCTTACATTAGTAGCCGTTCCCATTTTGTTTCTTGAGTTTAAAATATTAAAAAGATAGTCTGCAAATATTCACACTAACAATTTTTATATTAAAACTATAATGAGAAAACAAAGTATGTAAGTTGCAATACTATTTTTTTTCCAAATATATAACATTTTTTATTTGAGAAGCAATAAAATCTCCTGAAGAAATGTTCATAATCAATAAGAATACAAAGTGTGGAATATATTAACAGAGTTATAAACATGTTTACAATGTGACTCAAAATGAAAAACACAGCAAGTTATGTGTGGTATAAATTGTAATCAATTTTGAGGTTGTGTATGAGAATATAAATGATAAACACAAGTAGTAGCATTTTTAGTAAAGGCTGTTGCAAAAGAAATACTTTATTTATGGTCTATTCCATTCTTTTTATAGATCATTAACGTAGAAAACAAACATAGTGTATTCATCTTAGTTTAAAATTCAATTAAATGATATTTTTAAATGGAAATTTTGAGCTCATTTTATATGCTGCTTTCTATGAGCACATGCTGTACTGAACGTGAATGTAATTTGAGTTTCCAGCAGAAGCCGATACCATGAGTTGTATTCGGCAGTGCTCCAGGTTTGTAGGGGAAGCTACCGGGTTTTCTGCTTTCAACAGAGAACTGCTAAATCAGTTATGTTTAACAAAGTGGTGAATTGCATGTTGTATTGCCTGTGATATATTATGTACAAGTAGGTTGGAATTGTCAATTATAGCAAAATGTCATTACATAATGAAAGTATTTGTTTCAGAACATCGTTTCTATAGAGTAATTAGTACAACTTGCTTTTTGCACTTTGCTTTGTTAATACAGAACCAGTTTAAATACTACTTTCTTCCTGATCTGAACCTAACCAAGTTGTGTTTAACTGCTTAAATGCTCAAATGTATTATGCATCTGCTTCAAGGCTCCTATATCGCTTTTACATAAGCTCTAATTATTTCAGAATCAGCCTATCGGTCTCGTTTCATATACCCACAGAGTTGATAACAATTACATGCAATAAATTATATTTTACTCTGTTTTTTTTCAGTACCTCATTTGTGCATTTGGCAACACCGCCCTTGTTTGCCCTGCTAAGTCAGTTGATTAAGCCTTGAACTTCTACTGTGCTCTGTGTAGGTGTTACCTTATGACCACTGGAGCCCTTTGCTACTGCTAGGACCAGTCTGGACCCCATGGATCATTCTTCTTTCAGTCAGCATGTAACATTATGCAGTATCGAGCAACAAAAAAAAAAAGAAAGCAATGAAAGAAAATCCCCTAAAACTCTAAAATTCCTGAATCTGTGCAATTTGTGATATTGTATAGGTATTTCTAATTAATAATACAAAATGTATAGAAAAAGAACCACATAAGTCAGACTGGGGCAAATTGTTCCTACTTGTGTGAGAGAAGAAATTCAGTTTGCATTTTTATATCAGATGAAGACCTGGAGGCTTCTCTGGCTGAAATTTGATCATAGGACAGCAAAGAAAGGAGTTGAGGAACATAGATTTTGGATCAAGGGAGTGGATTGGGTTGTTTTCAGCCTTGTGGAAGTAGACTTATAGTGTTAAATCTTTGAATTTGCATATATAAAATACTGTGTGCCTCATCTGTGGCACAGCATTCTGGTCTTGCACCAGTGGCTGAAAATGTCCAGGAATATCCTTCCTGACAGGGGCAGCTGAGTGGTTCTTAAAAAAAAAAAACCCCACCTTAACTGCAGCAGTACTTGCTTAAAAGAAAACACCAACAGACAACAGTGGGGCTCCTATGGCACAGAATTTTCCCAGAAAATCTTCCTGATCTCACTGTTTCTAGAAAACTCTTTTTTACTGGTCTTTCTAAAATAACATGCAGTGTTCCTGAATGAGCTTGATTTTTCTAGTGTTATTTCCTGGATGGAAAAGAGAAGGTGGACAGAACTAGGGGAGAAAGTGAATAGGTCCTCTTGCAGCAGTATTGGAAGTTGCTCGGAAAAGCTATGCTGACCTGGAGCCTTACTAATAAATGAGCATGAAGCTAGGTTGCTTTCAGTTAGTTTACTCATGGGTGAACAGTCTCAGCTAAATAAGGGTAGCTGGAGTGATCCATTCAGCTGCAAGGGAGTGCAATGCCAGGTGCAGTAGATGTGCTCATTTCTTGAGCAGTGTTGTATATTTGCACTAAAAGGTGGTTATCATGCATAGTTCTAGACAGCAACATGCTTGCTCCTTCTCAGTATTGTCTTCAGCATTGAGAATTGTTTCAGTTCCCTCCATCAACAGGCAAACATGTACCTAATGCAAAGTATTTCTTCCAGATTTTATTAGTTCATAACATTAGTGTGAACAGCTTGTTCATCGCTATTTGTGTTCTTGCTCTACGTAGTCCAGAAATTTTCATGTGGATTATTTCTCTGAATAGTTATTAAAAATACCATATTGTTCATTGAAACCTGATTCTGTTTTGCCTTATCTGCATCACAAGCATTCCGATATTACGCTTTAGAAAAAAGGTTTTAAAATGCTTTTCTGGTTGTCTGTCAGTGGATTTGTTGTAGTTTCCTTGTGGTCTTTAGTGGAGGAAGTAAGTGACAGTGATCAGTGAAGGTGGACAGTAAGATTTATAATGTATTTTTGCTAGCTGATTGCCAACAGAACTGGCCTTTCCCAGCGGTGCTGCACGCATACTTGGAAAATCAATAGGGATTAGCCTATGACCCCCTTCACATACTTATACTGTGGTCTGCATTGCTTACCAATATTTCATCTGTTTCACTTAAATGCTGTTACTTACTCAATAATGTGTGGCTGTTCTTGCAAGCTACTAATTAATTTTTAAAATGCAGTATTGCTTGAAACAGAGATAAAGCGCACCTTTAGCATCAGAGTGAGTGGAGGGCAGTGGCTTACGTAGTGAATTTGCACTTGGTACCTTTAATTAAAAATCCTGCTTTGAAAGATTAAAGTTATACATTCAGATTTTAAAAAAGAGAGTACTACGTCAAGTACAGAGACCATTTCACAGTGGTTGCCAACAACCTAAATTGCCAGGTTTAACTAGGTATCTATGGTACTGCGTGTGCCATTTCCTGGCCCAAGTTGAGTTTTCAGTACGTGTGTTTATACTTAGAACATGCATATAAGGAACTTAATTTTTTGGATAACATTTTGGTAAATGTTTATTATCATGTATTACACAAATTTGTTTTATACTAGGATTAACAATTTCTGAAATGTAATGAGAAAATGAGGTTTTCCTTTTGTTTTGGTCTTTGTTTAATTTTTGCCTTTGTTTCCTGGTTTGTTTTTTATTTTGTTTGTTTTGTTTTTTAATTTTGCCTTTAAAAATACTTGGTTTAAAGTTGGGGGTTTTGTTGTTGGTTCTTCCTTTTTTTTTCTTCTTACTTTCCCTTTTGAATTCTTCTCTTTCTTCCTGTACTCAGCCTTTA